>CM060654.1:41636798-41649298 GCA_030686955.1 Odontamblyopus rebecca | reverse complement strand
CACATTGTTTACATGTTTACCTGGGCTGGACACATTGTTTACATGTTTACCTGGGCTGTACACAATGTTTACATGTTTACCTGGGCTGGACACATTGTTTACATGTTTACCTGGGCTGGACACATTGTTTACATGTTTACCTGGGCTGGACACATTGTTTATATGTTTACACAGGCTGGACACACTGTTTACATGTTTACACGGGCTGGACACACTGTTTACATGTTTACACGGGCTGGACACACTGTTTACATGTTTACCTGGGCTGGACACACTGTTTACATGTTTACACGGGCTGGACACACTGTTTACACGTTTATACGGGCTGGACACACTGTTTACATGTTTACCTGGGCTGGACACATTGTTTACATGTTTACACGGGCTGGACACACTGTTTACATGTTTACCTGGGCTGGACACAATGTTTACATGTTTACACGGGCTGGACACATTGTTTACATGTTTACCTGGGCTGGACACATTGTTTACATGTTTACCTGGGCTGGACACATTGTTTACATGTTTACCTGGGCTGAACACATTGTTTACATGTTTACCTGGGCTGGACACATTGTTTATAGGTTTACCTGGGCTGGACACATTGTTTACATGTTTACCTGGGCTGGACACATTGTTTACATGTTTACCTGGGCTGAACACATTGTTTATATGTTTACACAGGCTGGACACATTGTTTACATGTTTATACAGGCTGGACACATTGTTTATATGTTTACCTGGGCTGGACACATTGTTTATATGTTTACCTGGGCTGGACACATTGTTTATATGTTTACACAGGCTTGACACACTGTTTACATGTTTTCCTGGGCTGGACACATTGTTTACATGTTTACCTGGGCTGGACACATTGTTTACATGTTTACCTGGGCTGGACACACTGTTTACACGTTTATACGGGCTGGACACACTGTTTACATGTTTACCTGGGCTGGACACATTGTTTACATGTTTACACAGGCTGGACACATTATTTACATGTTTACCTGGGCTGGACACATTGTTTACATGTTTACCTGGGCTGGACACATTGTTTACATGTTTACACGGGCTGGACACATTGTTTACATGTTTACCTGGGCTGGACACATTGTTTACACAGGCTGGACACATTGTTTACATGTTTACCTGGGCTGGACACATTGTTTACACAGGCTGGACACATTGTTTACATGTTTATGAGAGCTGGACACATTGTTTACATGTTTACCTGGGCACAGGTAAAAATCCTGTGTGCTGCTGCTGGTGTCTCATATAATATTTGATTGAGAATCTGTTTTGTGGATTTTTTTGAGAAATCATGTCCTGTGGCTTCTGTTGTTTGGTTTGGTCTGACAAACTTATTTATCGTAATTTTTCACTTTTGTATTTTTGAGAAACTCATGTCAGGCTCATTCTGCTTTCTGATTGGAGAATAGTCTTGAGAAGAGAACCAAAATACAAAAAATAAATCGGACGTCACATCCAATGTGTAGTAATAAGAACAAATCAGCATTTGTGATCAGTGAAAGGTTTATTTGACTTAAACATGTTTACCTTGTATCTGGAGGCACAGATAGGTCATGTTTATGGAATTTAAAATCTTACACACAGAAGCTTTTTCCATCTCTATAGTATAGCGCCACACAGGTAGTTCTGATCACACTTCATATTGTCTCATCATAAAACAGTCTGACCTGTGTGGAGTATAATGTGATTGTGAAGCTGTTTTGTGCAGTATTTTACACTGAAGTGTTCATTTTGGCTTCGCTGCTTCACTGCTTCACTCTGGAACATTAACCCTATAGTTTATTTAACACACAGTGTACTGTACGTCTGTATGTGACGGCCCGCACTCTGCTTCAAACAGCTCATCTTAGCATCGAACAGTATTTGCATTTCAAATAAAACATATTCATTGTCAAACCAAGTAATTGTATCCTAGAACCAAATCTCAACTAAAACTAGGACTAAACCAGGCCTAAATCAGGGAATGAATGAGAACTAAGCCATCCCTCCATCTTCTCCCGCTTAATCCAACTGGGTCGCAGGGGCAGTTTGCTGCCCAATTCTCATAACACCGGACCCCCCTATGAACCCCTCTGTGAGTGGTGAGCCCACAGGAGGGAGAACTAAGCCACAGACTACCATTTCTTAATAGGGACTAAACCAAGACTAAAATATGACTCACCCAGGACTAAACCGGGACTAAACTAGGACTAAACCAGAATTCAACCACAGGTGATATCATGAAGTGGTAGTTTTCAAGTTCCATCCATCCATCAAAAAAAAAAAAAAACACTTATTCCATTGGTAGATAATTTTACTTGACAAGTTGAATCTGCTCAAATAAAGTCAAATGTTCTTAATTTGAGTCATTTTAACTTACCTAGATATCATTTTTTCCAGTGTACTCTGATACTATATCAGCCAAAACCCTGGTATCGGCCGGTCATGTACATAAGCCCAGTAATTCCAGAGATATGAAATATAAATCAGGTCAACAAATCTGCAGTCTGACAGTTGCACATGAAACTGAACTTGAAACTCTGACCTGTTCTGACCAGTTAACATGTTCAAATGTTGTGATGTCAGGTGAACAGAACTTTAGACATCCAGAACTGCAACTGCAACTTTATTTATAATGCACTTTAAAAACAACACAGGTTGACCAAACTGCTACAGAACATAGTTGAATAAAGACAATAAGAACAATAAAACAGCTTATGACTAAAATCTGAAACTATTAAAAACAATAAAACAACCCGAATAGAACAGAATCTAATAAAAACAATACAATAAAATGTCAAGAACTCAAACTGTCAAAAGGCAAAGTGAACAAACACTCAGGAGGAGCTGGTCTTTGGCATGTTCAGGAGGAGCTGGTCTTTGCACACTCAGGAGGAGCTGGTCTTTGCATATTCAGGAGGAGCTGGTCCGCCGTCCTGAGAGACCGACAGGAGTGTGGGGATGGAGGAGTTCAGAAAGGTACAGCGGGGCAGCACCAATCAAGCACTTAAAAACAAATAAAAAACAGTTTAACATAGACCCTAAAGTGCATGGGCAACCAGTGAAGGGAGGATCAAATGGGGGTGATGTGGTCATATTTGAGAACATTGTGAGCTCCTCAGAGCCTGTGCAGATCATAGACGTATGAATTAAATTCAATTAAATTTATTTTTGTAGCGCCCAAAATCACAACAACAGTAGCCTCTAAGGGCGTTCCAAGATTTTGATTGAGTAAATCATACACACAGATATATCAAAACAAGAATAAACAACATTCATGTAAAGCAGCAAATGAAACATGGTCCAGTCATCCCCTGTCCTTAGACCCTCCTTCTCAGCAAGGAAAAACTCCAAAAAACCCAGGGTCCTGGGAAAAAGAAGAAACCTCGGGGAGAACTACAGTAAACGATCCACTCCCATGGATGGACAGGCTATAGATGTCCAGGCCCGTGGGCCAGTTTGGTATGGCCACAGTTACCCAGGTGGGGAAGGAGCCAGGGAGGAGCCAGGCGAGGAGAAGGAGGCTGGGCGAGGAGGAGGAAGCCGGGCGAGGAGGAGGAGCCAGGCGAGGAGAAGGAGGCTGGGCGAGGAGGAGGAGCCAGGCGAGGAGTAGGAAGCCGGGCGAGGAGGAGGAGCGGGGTGAGGAGGAGGAGAGCCAGGCGAGAAGGAGGAAGCCGGGAAGATCCTATGGTCAGATGTAGACAGGTTCAGAAGGACAAACATCACTCAACTACAGCGTTAAACTGGTGACTTCAGAGGAGGATCTGTATGGGCATATAGGATCTGTATGGGCGTATAGGATCTGTATGGGCATATAGGATCTGTATGGGCGTATAGGATCTGTATGGGCATATAGGATCTGTATGGGCGTATAGGATCTGTATGGGCATATAGGATCTGTATGGGCGTATAGGATCTGTATGGGCGTATAGGATCTGTATGGGTGTATAGGATCTGTATGGGCGTATAGGATCTGTATGGGCGTATAGGATCTGTATGGGCGTATAGGATCTGTATGGGCGTATAGGATCTGTATGGGCGTATAGGATCTGTATGGGCGTATATGATCTTTATGGGCCTGTAGGATCTGTATGGGTGTATAGGATCTGTATGGGCGTATAGGATCTGTATGGGCGTATAGGATCTTTATGGGCCTGTAGGATCTGTATGGGCGTATAGGATCTGTATGGGCGTATAGGATCTGTATGGGCGTATAGGATCAGTATGGGCGTATAGGATCTGTATGGGCGTATATGATCTTTATGGGCCTGTAGGATCTGTATGGGTGTATAGGATCTGTATGGGCGTATAGGATCTGTATGGGCGTATAGGATCTGTATGGGCGTATAGGATCTGTATGGGTGTATAGGATCTGTATGGGCGTATAGGATCTGTATGGGTGTATAGGATCTGTATGGGCGTATAGGATCTGTATGGGCTTATAGGATCTGTATGGGCGTATAGGATCTGTATGGGCGTATAGGATCTGTATGGGCGTATAGGATCTGTATGGGCGTATAGGATCTGTATGGGCGTATAGGATCTGTATGGGCGTATAGGATCTGTATGGGCGTATAGGATCTGTATGGGCGTATAGGATCTGTATGGGCGTATAGGATCTGTATGGGTGTATAGGATCTGTATGGGCGTATAGGATCTGTATGGGCGTATAGGATCTGTATGGGCGTATAGGATCTGTATGGGCGTATAGGATCTGTATGGGCGTATAGGATCTGTATGGGCGTATAGGATCTGTATGGGCGTATAGGATCTGTATGGGCGTATAGGATCTGTATGGGCATATAGGATCTGTATGGGCGTATAGGATCTGTATGGGCGTATAGGATCTGTATGGGTGTATAGGATCTGTATGGGTGTATAGGATCTGTATAAGCATATAGGATCTGTATGGGCGTATAGGATCTGTATGGGCGTATAGGATCTGTATGGGTGTATAGGATCTGTATGGGCGTATAGGATCTGTATGGGCGTATAGGATCTTTATGGGCCTGTAGGATCTGTATGGGCGTATAGGATCTGTATGGGCGTATAGGATCTGTATGGGCGTATAGGATCTGTATGGGCGTATAGGATCTGTATGGGCGTATAGGATCTGTATGGGCGTATAGGATCTGTATGGGCGTATAGGATCTGTATGGGCGTATAGGAGCTCAGTCACCACTGGACCCCTGCTCTCCTCTCTCTAAGGCCGGTCTTCTCTGGTGGTTTCCTTTGGGTCCCTCGGAACTGCAGGGTCATTCTGCAGTTCCTTCTTAGTAGCAGTTTAATACTTAAAGTGCTGCAATGTGCAAAGGCAACTAAATACTTGTTCAGGAGGAACTATAGGGCCACTGTTTTGGGATTTTGTTTAGATCCTACTGTTTGGTGAGATGGATTCACAGTGAGGTATGGATGTACCGCACACAAGACCTTAACCTTAAGACCTTTCAGTCTTTCACATTTGATTATTTGAACACTTGAGCATTGGACAAGTAGACAAATTTAAACATTAAAAGGATTAAATTCTTTTTTCCCCATGCTACGACTTAAATGAATATTAAACCAGGCGGCTGCATACCCATGTTCCCCTGTTCCTCATACTCTATAGATGGGGGAAGCTACAGGGAAACAAAGGGCCCACCACTGAGCAAACCACCTACTAGTTTTTAAAAAGTGAGTCAGCTCCTTCTGTGTGCATGAGTGGGGGGGATAGGTTTGGGATTATAGGTTAATATTATATCCGTGATTTAAAAAATTAACTCAATAGGATTAAGAAGGAGGAGAAGTTAAAAGGAGTCTAAAACCCTTTTTGAGGCGACTGTAGAAGGTTGTTGTAGAAAGTTGTTGTTAACTTCACATGGCTATAACAGCAAAATGTCTCTGGCGTCCATTACAGAGGACATGTTATAAAATTATAAATTAAAATAAAATGAACAAAATCTAAATGTTAAGATGTTAATTACCTCCAAACTGACAGAAAATCAGTATATATCAGTGTATATATATATATATATATATATATATATATATATATATATATATATATATATATATATATATATATATATATATATATATATATATATATATATATATATATGTCATAGCCTCCTGGGACCCAAAGACAAAAGGTGTATTGCTCTATATATATATATATATATATATATATATATATATATATATATATATATAGCAATACACCTTTTGTCTTTGGGTCCCAGGAGGCTATGACAATCACTAATCACTAAATGAAGATTATTTCATTTTCATTTGGTCAGAGTGGATTTTCTAATGTTTTCTAGATGTTGTACAACAATTGGTAGAAGAGAAGAGGCCTAAAGCTGGAGTTTTCCAGGAAAAGTAGCCAGAACTCCAATCTGGCTATGCTTCTGGGAATATTATACCTCTGATGGCTTTGTAATCCTCAGTCATCCAAGTAGTAAAACATCTGTTCTGTAACTAGACAAAAGTATTTTGACTTTTCATAGCTCCTCCTGTGGCTTCTTCAGTCGTTAGTGGACACTGCCTTATGTTTGCCTGAAGGGGGAGCTAAGTACACTCAAAAATAACTAGTTGTTTAGTCTAGTTAGCCAGTTAACCCTCAGCACAGCACAGACCTGGAATCTCTGTAACACTAGATATTTCAGTGGACCAGAACATCACTTAAGGCTACAGAAGATCTGGCCTAAATCTGCATGAAGAATCCATGTCCCTGCAAACAGCTTTGTTTGAACACTTTAGTCCAACGAGTGACTGCAGCTCTCTCATCCATGTTGTAATCAAACCAGTCTGTACTCATGTCAAATGGTGAAAAATTGGAGGAGAATTACCCAAATTGGCCCAAATTTTGGCAACGCTTGTTGACCTAAAAACCCAGACAAAACCAAGACTCTTATTGTTAATCACATCACTCCAAGCAACTCACTAAAAACTGCTCTGCACGATGATTTCTAAAACTGAGTTAGAGATGGTGATCCTGCCTGAGCAAGAAGGAACTAACCCGACTGCAGGTGGTTCAGAACTCTGCCGCACCAGCAGGAGAGCGCATATAATTCCCATCTTAAAATCCTCACATCGGCTCCCTGTTCTTTTCCGTATCCACTTTAATATCCTGATGTTGACCTTTAGGCCCCTACACCCAGGCCCCTGCCTACATCACAGATCTGATAAAGCCGCACACCTCCACCTGTGCCCTGAGGTCCACCAGCCAAAACTTGCTAATGGTCCCTCGGAGATCTTTTCAACCCGTCTCCCCTAAACTCTGGAATGAGCTGCCTCCTCACCTACGCTCTCTAGAAAGTGTAGATGTTTTAAAAAAGCAATTAAGAACATTTCTCTTTGAACAAGCGTTTCTGCCCTCTTTGGTTTTAGAGCTGTTACGACTGATTTTATTATGACTGTATCTTATGCTTTTTTGGATCTTTTGTATGTGAAGCACTTTGTGACCTGTGTCTGTGAAAAGCACTGTAGAAATACACTTTACTTACTTACTTATTATGTTGGTGGATCTCTAATGTTTTCAGATCATGTTTAAAAAGTGCCCTCATTATTATTTCTGGATTTCTGGACATAATGTATAGAAACGTGTGCCAGTGTAGCATATATATGAGCGACCAAGACCAAAGACAGCTTTAAACCCTGGTATTCCTCATTTCCGAGTGCTTGTAGTTTTACCCTCAACCACTAGATGTCAGTGTTGGAGAATATTTGGGCATCTGGTTGATGATTTCCTGACCTCTCTTGTCTTTTGTTGTGAAAGTGTGATTTAAGAGCAGTGTGCCCTTCCCCCTCCCCTCACATGTGCAGCTCCTCTGGCTCTGAGGACACATCATTAGGACATGAGGAGAATGGACAAAGACCTCTGCGTTTGAACAACACACAACACAACCTGGAGGAATGACAGTTAGAACAGAAGAGTCAAATGGATTCCAGAAACAAGCAGGTGGAGGACCCGGAGAAGCTATGTAATGCACCTTTAAAGGGACAGTTTGGCATTTTGCACATAGCTCCTCTTTTCCTCGTGAGTCAGAGTGTTGGAGACGTGTGGAGACACTTTTTTAAATCTTCCTCCAGTCCTTGTATTTGCAGAGGTGCTGGTGCTGGGCTAGTGCAGGTCAATGGCCACAGTCGTCCTGCCACTAAAAACAGTCTGACCCACTCCACAGACCCGAGGAAACTATTAGAACTCCAGACTGTCCCTGTGAACGTCTGTGTCACAGAATCATGTCTGAAATAAAACTAACCTTGTGTCGCCTGATTCGTCACATGTTGAGGGTCTATTTTCTCATATATCAGTCCACCGCTGCCGAGCTTCTATCAGGAAGAACAACTCACTGCTGCTCAGACACAAATCCTTCAGACGGTCGGTTTGACTCTAAAATGATTCTGTGACACAGACGTTCACATGGTCAGTCTGGAGTTAGAATTGTTCTCCCTCTCTTTTTCTCTCTCCCTCTCTTTCTTTCTCTTTGTTTCTCTCTCCCTTCTCCCTTCTCTATCTACCTTGCTCTCTTTCTCCCTCTTTCACCTTCTCTCCCTCTCTTCCCTACTCTCTCTCTACCCCTTCTCTCTTTCTCTCTCCCTTTCTCCCCTTCTCTCCTGCTCTTCTCTTCTCTCTCTTCCTCTCTTCCCCTCACTCTCTACCCATCCCTCCCTCTCTTCCCTTCTCTCTCTTTCTCTCACTCTCTCTTCTCCTCTCTCTCTTCCCTTCTCTCTCTTCCCTTCTCCCTCTCTACCCTTCTCCCTCTCTCTTTACCCTTCTCCCTCTCTCTTTACCCTTCTCTCCATCTCTTCTCTTCTCTCCCTCTCTTCTCTTCTGGCTTTAGGAAATGAGGCTCTACGTCCAAAACTCTGAACTGTCCCTTTACAGAAGTACATTCATTACAGTGTTTTAAAGTGTGTTCTCCGGTCACTCCAGCGCTCTCCTGTCCGAGTCCTGACCAGGTCCAGTCCTGCTCAGCAAAACAAACGTGATGAGATCAGGCTGTGGTGAGGAGGTGTGTTCTGAACGCTGGTTGCACCAAAAATACCGATAAAATGTTCAAAATGGAACCAAAACACATCTGGGAAACTGTCGATACCTGAACGGTATTGCCCATCCCTGATTTTGATATTCCTTTTTGCAGTGAATAAACCCTCCGCCTCTCTTCCTCCTCCCTCTCCTCTTCCTCCTCCTCCTCTTGTAGCTCGTGTAGCGCCGCCAGTTTCACCTTGTTGATTTGAGTTTCATTAGGGCCAAATGAAAATGACGAGTTGTGACATTACGGCAGCTGGAACGAATGTGGCGATCGCTCCACGCTCACATGCTCCAATTTACGCCCCAACCTCCACCCCCCTCCACCTCTCCATCTCGCCCTCCCCTCAACCTCTCCACCCCTCCTCTCCACCCCTCCTCTCCACCCCTCCTCTCCACCTCTCCACCGCTCCGTGGTCCTGATAATAGGCATCATCAGTACACGGGTCTGTCTCTGATGCAGATGTTGTGAGTCGGATGTCACGCTCAGATGCAAACGCTGACAGGAGCAGGGCATGGGGGGCAGCAGGTACGACAGGTGCAACAGGTGCAACAGGTGCGGCAGGGGTAACGTTACCACAGGTGTAGATGTTGTGCGTGATGTTTGTAATGTTTTGTAAAAATCTTCTTCGGGACAACAGGTGGACATGTTCTCGATGTTCTTTAATATGGACGAGGATGAGACGAGACATGAGGCTGGGTCCACAAAAGTTTTAGGCAGGTGTGAAAAATGCTGTAAACAAAGAATTCTTTCAAAAATAGGAATGTTTTTTTTTTTATCAATTTACAAAATGCGAAAAAAAAGTGAATGAACAAAAGAATGCACCAAAGTCCTTCAGAACTGTCTTGAGCGTAAAGAAGAAGCAGAAGTTGTGTTGGTGCTGGTCTGGCCCCACAGACCCTGACCTCAGCATCATGGAGTGAGTCTGATTCCCTGAAGAGACAGAAGGAGGTGAGGAAGCTCCATCCACACAAGATCTGAGCTTAGTTCTTCTACATGTTTGGAACAGCGACCAGCCCAGGTCCTTCACAAACTGTCTGCAGGTAAAAGCTAGAAGAACTGATGCTCTTCTGATCTGATTTACATTTCTCTTTTGTTCATTCACTGCATTTTGTTGATTGATGAAAATAAATGATGAACACCGAGTTTACAGCATTTTTTCTCACACCTGCCTAGAACTTTTGCACAGTTCTGTATATTGTCCAATTTAATTTTCAGTTTTGGCCTCACAATGATTTTATTTAAAGTGAAACTGCGGCACGTTTGAAGCTAAAGTCCGTTGCTAGAGGTGGTAGAATACTGTCAAACAGAAAAAACGGCACAGATCAGTCAACACCACTTTAACCCAGCATGACACCACTTTAACCCATCTTACAACAGCCATGAGTTAAGCTTCTTCAGTGTGAAGCAAATTGGTGTTTTACGTGGAAGTTCAGAACTTGCCCCCATCACTACACTAGTTCAGAACTTGCCCCCATCACTACACTAGTTCAGAACTTGCCCCATCACTACAGTAGTTCAGAACTTGCCCCCATCACTACACTAGTTCAGAACTTGCCCCCATCACTACACTAGTTCAGAACTTGCCCCCATCACTACACTAGTTCAGAACTTGCCCCCATCACTACACTAGTTCAGAACTTGCCCCATCACTACACTAGTTCAGAACTTGCCCCCATCACTACACTAGTTCAGAACTTGCCCCCATCACTACAGTAGTTCAGAACTTGCCCCCATCACTACACTAGTTCAGAACTTGCCCCCATCACTACACTAGTTCAGAACTTGCCCCCATCACTACACTAGTTTGTTGCCTTGACAGACTCACTGCCACAGTGAGATCTCCACCGAGGAAACACTGATCTGTGCCGTTTTTTGGCTCCTGACAGAATTCACCACCTCTAGCAATGGACTTTAGCTTGAAATGTGCCGGAGTTCAGCTTTAAATCAGCTCTATATTGCATGTGTGCTCTATAGTTCTAATCTCTAACCCCTGTGGATCATTCTGTCATCACAATACTGATGTAAAATGAAGAAACAAGTGCACTGACTTCTGTGTGAGAAAACTGTGGTGTCCAACGGGAGCTGACGCCGCTGTAAACGTCACAACAACAAAGTGCTACAGGCTGTGGGCCCCTCCTGTGGGCCCCTCCTGTGGGCCCCTCCTGTGGCTCGCCGCACATCACACTACAGCGGAGCATTTTTTTTCACATTTGGACCAAAATGACGACGCTGCCAAATCCTGTGTGTATCACCCTTCAAGAGCATCAAACTGGAGAAGGAAATAAGTCCAGATCAGTGGGCGCGGAGAAAATGGGGGTAAATAGTGAAAAACGCTCACTCCAAATGCAACTTCAGAGGGTCAATGAGAAGAAGCCACTAGAACACGGTAAAAAGCTCTGCCCTTGCATCTGCACTGCCCCTGTCAAATAATAAATACAACTGGATGTTGCGGCAGGTTTGGGACTGACAGGAGCTGACTGGGGCAGTGGTGACAGGGGGTTTGTGGCAGGTGCGGCAGGAGCGAAGGGGTGTGTAGGGTGATGGAAAATGTCGATGCGTTTCGTTGTGAATTGGACGTCACGCTCAGATGCAGAGGCAGATATTTGGGGCTGACAGGAGCGGGGTGTGGGGGGGGGGGGGGGGGGGGGGTTGTGGCAGGTGTGGCAGGGGGCGGCAGGGGGTGGCAGGGGGCAACAGGGCCGGCGGGTGCAGCCTTATCGCAGATGTAGATGTTGTGAATTGGATGTCACGCTCAGATGCAGAGGCAGATTGTAAACTGTGCTTTTATTAAATCCTTCATTAGGATTCATCAGAGAGATTGGATCAGAGAAAGGTCACTCCAGACGCTCCCTCCTCCTCTCCTCCACTCCTCCCCCTCTTTTATCACCTCTCCCCTTCCTCCTCCTCTCTCTCTCTCTCTCACACACACATCAACACTTCTCCCCCTTTTTAATTTCTACTCTTCTTTCTTCTCTCTCTTCTACACTCCTCCCCGTTTGTATCTTTTCTCTTTCTCTGTTCTTCACCCCTCCCCCATTATCTCTCTTCTCTCATATTTATCCACCCACCTTTCTCTTCCCTTCTCTCTCTTTTTCTCTCTCTCTTTGCCCTTCTCTCTCTTTTTCTCTCTCTTTGCCCTTCTCTCTCTTTTTCTCTCTCTCTTTGCCCTTCTCTCTGCCTCTCTCTGTCTCTCTCTGTCCCTCTCTGTCTCTCTCTCTGTCTCTCTCTGTCCCTCTCTGTCTCTCTCTCTGTCTCTCTCTCTGTCCCTCTCTCTGTCTCTCTCTCTCTGTCTCTCTCTCTCCGTCTCTATCTCTGTCTCTCTCTGTCTCTCTCTCGGTCTCTCTCTGTCTCTGTCTTTCTCTCTCTGTCTCTCTCTGTCTCTCTCTCTCTCTGTCTCTCTCTGTCTCTCTCTGTCTCTCTGTCTCTCTCTCTGTCTCTCTCTGTCTCTCTCTCTGTCTCTCTCTCTGTCTC
>CM060654.1:41619298-41634298 GCA_030686955.1 Odontamblyopus rebecca | reverse complement strand
CTCGTCCCTCGGTCTTCCCTCTCTCCTCTCTCCTCCCTCTCTCCTCTCTCCTCCCTCTCTCCTCTGTCCTCCCTCTCTCTTCCCTCTTTCCTCCCTCTCTCCCTCTCTCCTTTCTCCTTCCTCACTCCTCTCTCTCTCCTCCCTCTCTCTCCTCTCTCCTCCCTCTCTCCTCACTCTCTCCTCCCTCTCTCCTCTCTCCCCTCTCCTCTCTCCTCTCCCTCCCTCTCTCCTCCCTCTTTCCTCCCTCTCTCCTCCCTCTCTCCTCTCTCCTCCCTCTCTCCTCTGTCCTCCCTCTCTCTTCCCTCTTTCCTCCCTCTCTCCTCCCTCTCTCCTCCCTCTCTCCTCCCTTCCTCTCTCCTCCCTCTCTCCTCCCTCCCTCTCTCCTCTCCCTCTCTCCTCCCTGTCTCCTCCCTCTCTCCTCACTCCCTCTCTCCTCCCTCTCTCCTCCCTCTCTCCTCTCTCCTCCCTCTCTCCTCTCTCCTCCCACTCTCCTCCCTTTCTCCTCCCTCTCTCCTCCCTCTCTCCTCTCTCCACCTTCTCTCCTCTCTCCTCCCTCTCTCCTCCCTCTCTCCTCCCTCTCTCCTCCAAGAGATAAAGGGACAAAGAAAGATGGAAAGACACTTACAGAAAAGGAGATTTTTCAGAGGGTGAAGGTGGGCTGGATTTTAGACCAGATGCCCTCCCTGCATTAAGTGTGTCTTGCCCGAGGACACAAAAACATCGACCATCTTTTGTGGAACCGATCGCCTCATTTCATCCAAACATGTTAAAGCTGATTCCCGGAACAGCTCAGGGAGGGCATCTGACACACGGGGAGGGCATCTGACACACGGGGAGGGCATCTGACACACGGGGAGGGGAGGGCATCTGACACACGGGGAGGGCATCTGACACACGGGGAGGGCATCTGACACACGGGGAGGGGAGGGCATCTGACACACGGGGACGGGAGGGCATCTGGCACACGGGGAGGGCATCTGACACACGGGGAGGGCATCTGACACACGGGGACGGGAGGGCATCTGGCACACGGGGACACAGGAGGGTAATGGGAGGGCATCTGGTTTTCTTTCCTTTGTTTGCTCCGTGATTTCGCCCTGTGGTTCGCCTTGTTCGTTTTGTATAATCATCGTCTCTTTAACCACAGGAAACAGGCGGCGGCTTAAATGGCCTCTCTCCATTTCACATCCCTCGCTCTTTCTCTTTATTGCTCCTTTCCTCTCTCTCTCTCTCTCTCTCTCTGTCATTCCCTCTTTCTCTCCTCTCCGATTTCCACATTTGAACTATCTTATCTCTCCACCCGCCCATTCTATGCCCCTTTCTCTTTTTCTCCCCCCTCTCTTTCCCTCTTTCTCTCCCTCTTTTTCCCTCTTTCTCCCCTCTCTCTTCCTCTTTCTCATTCCTCTCTTTCTCATTCCTCTCTTTTTCCCTTTTCCTCTTTCTCCTTCCTCTCTTTTTCCCTTTTCCTCTTTCTCCTTCCTCTCTTTCACCCTTTTCCTCTTTCTCATCCCTCTCTTTTTCTCTTTTCCTCTTCCCCCCCCCCCCTCTTTCCCTCTTTCTCCCTTCCTTCTCTCTCCCCTCTCTTTCCCTCTTTGTCCCCCTCTCTTTACCGGTTTCCCTCTTTCTCCCTTCCCTCCCTCTGTTTCCCTCTTTCTCCTTTCCCTTCCTCTCTTTCCCTTTCTCCATTTCTCTCCCTTTCCCTCTTTCTCTCCTCTCTAATTTCTACATTTTAAGTATCTCATCTCTCCATCCTTTCTGTCTTTGTGCCACACCTTCTCTCCCTCTTCCTTTCTGCCTATCTTTCTTTCTGCTGTACCCTCCCTCTTTATTTTCCTCTCTGTCTCTCCCCTCCTCTCATCCCTGCCTCTCTTTCTATGAGCTCACCTCTGCTCCCACTTTCTCTTTTCCTCTTTTCCACGCCTCCTTCTCTCCCTCTCTTTGTTAGTGGACTGGTGGAGTCGAGGCTCTAACTGTGTTTTCAAAATGAACACATAATAAACGTCATTTTCAAACCTCTCTCATCTCTCTCTTTTCTCTTTCCCTCTTTTTCTCCCTCCCTCCCTCCTCTTCTCCCCTGTCCCTTTCTCTTTCCCTCTATCTCTCTCTCCTCTGCACCCCTCTCTTGTTCTCTCAGCTCTTTCTCTCCTCTCCCTCTCTCTTTCTCTCTGAGACACACACCTCTCTTTCACTCTTTCTCTCCAAACACACAATCTTAAAACAGCAAAAATAATCCAGTCCATCTTTATTTGTATGGCACATTTGGCCATAAAATAAAGCATAAAATAAAGAAATAAACAAATAGCGGTGGAACAATGTCCAAGTCTCGGTACGATATTTATTGCGATATCGTGGGAAAGCTCACGATATTATATTCTCCATACTGTATTTTTCTATATTTTCTATGTCACACTTTTTTCATGGTTTGGGTGGTTCCTGCCACTTCTCCTCAGGTGCGACTAAAATCTATAATGTCGGTTATTTTCACACTGACAGCAGGGGGCGCTCTAGCCCTGTGTGCCAGTATCTGCCTCAGGCTCTTCCTCCTGCACCACTGTCACTTCTGCTCTCCTGCACAAAGAGCCGCTGTCCTGCTGCAAGTGCTGAAATCTGCGTCTGAAAATGGGAATCGAGCAGCAGAAAGAAAGTTTGGCGTGAGAGAGAAGCTTGTGTTAGGAGAAAAGTGGAGGAAACTGGAACTGTGACAAAAAACAAAACAAGCTGTGGGCTAAAAACTAGATTTAGCTGGAGTTGGAGGAGTTACTCACAAGTGACACTGAGGATGAAGAATTCAGTGGATTTAGTGATTTGGAGCGAGATGGACAGTTTGGTAAACTTGTTCTGTTGTTTCTGCTCTAGTTTTGTGAATAACGGTTCATATGTGACGTAGCGGTTGGTCTTTTGTTGTGGGGTGGGTTGTTTATCCTTTCTGCTATAAAGCTTTTAAACGGAAAGTTATTTTGCTTGTGTCCCCTGTTGTACTAAGGTTCGAATGTCTGGTGTGTGTTGTATGTCGGTATTTGTTTTATATTGTTTGTGACTTGTGCACGACCAGAAATGTGCAAACTGAATTGCCCTTTGGCATTAAAAAAAAAAAGCAACTTATCGTCCAATGTGATTTATATCTGTTTTTTCTTCTTCATTGTGCATTTTTTGGCTGGTGTGACTTATAATCCCGAGTGACTTATAGTTCAGAAAATACAGTAAAAACAAGAGCGACTCTAAAATGCTTTGTCCAGTCATTTGGTACATTTACTGTCATTAGGGATGGAACGAAATCCAAATCTCTCTGGACCAGATTTTCACCATAAACATCTCACTGGACCAGATTTAGCACAATATAAAACTGTGAATCTAATAATAATAATAATAATAATAATAATAATAATAATAATAATAATAATAATAATAATAATAATAATAATAATAATAATACATTTTATTTATAAAGCGCTTTTCAAGACACTCAAAGACGCTGTACAGAAAAAGGAAAAATAAGTAATAAAACAATAAACAATCAAACAAACATTAAACATTAAAATCAGCTTTAAAAAGGTGAGTCTTGAGCAGTTTTTTGAAGGTGGGGAGGTCAGAGCAGGATTGGTCGTGTAGGTCGTGGGAGTGAGTTCCAGAGGGTGGAGAAAGCGGGTGTTGGTGAGGAGGAGGCGGGTGTGAGGAGGCGGGTGTGGGTGAGGAGGAAGTGGGTGTGGGTGAGGAGGAGGCGGGTGTGGGTGAGGAGGAGGTGGGTGTTGGTGAGGAGGAGGCGGGTGTGAGGAGGCGGGTGTGGGTGAGGAGGAGGTGGGTGTTGGTGAGGAGGAGGCGGGTGTGGGTGAGGAGGAAGTGGGTGTGGGTGAGGAGGAGGCGGGTGTGGGTGAGGAGGAGGTGGGTGTTGGTGAGGAGGAGGCGGGTGTGAGGAGGTGGGTGTTTAGTGAGGAGGAGGCGGGTGTTGGTGAGGAGGAGGCGGGTGTGAGGAGGCGGGTGTGGGTGAGGAGGAGGTGGGTGTTGGTGAGGAGGAGGCGGGTGTGAGGACGCGGGTGTGGGTGAGGAGGAGGTGGGTGTTGGTGAGGAGGAGGCGGGTGTGAGGACGCGGGTGTGGGTGAGGAGGAGGTGGGTGTTGGTGAGGAGGAGTCGGGTGTGAGGACGTGGGTGTGGGTGAGGAGGAGGTGGGTGTTGGTGAGGAGGAGGCGGGGGTTGGTGAGGAGGAGGCGGGTGTGGGTGAGGAGGAGGTGGGTGTTGGTGAGGAGGAGGCGGGTGTGAGGAGGCGGGTGTGGGTGAGGAGGAGGTGGGTGTGGGTGAGGAGGAGGTGGGTGTGGGTGAGGAGGAGGCCGGTGTGAGGGGGGGGGTGTGGGGGTGGAGGAGGCGGGTGTGGGTGAGGAGGAGGTGGGTGTTGGTGAGGAGGAGTCGGGTGTGAGGACGAGGGTGTTGGTGAGGAGGAGGTGGGTGTGGGTGAGGAGGAGGTGGGTGTGGGTGAGGAGGAGGCCGGTGTGAGGAGGCGGGTGTGGGTGAGGAGGACGCGGGTGTGGGTGAGGAGGAGGTGGGTGTTGGTGAGGAGGAGGTGGGTGTTGGTGAGGAGGAGGCGGGTGTGAGGAGGCGGGTGTGGGTGAGGAGGAGGCGGGTGTGGGTGAGGAGGAGGTGGGTGTTGGTGAGGAGGAGTCGGGTGTGAGGACGTGGGTGTGGGTGAGGAGGAGGTGGGTGTGGGTGAGGTGGTTGTGGGTGTGGGTGGGGAGGAGGCCGGTGTGAGGAGGCGGGTGTGAGGACGCGGGTGTGGGTGAGGAGGAGGTGGGTGTTGGTGAGGAGGAGTCGGGTGTGAGGACGTGGGTGTGGGTGAGGAGGAGGTGGGTGTTGGTGAGGAGGAGGCGGGGGTTGGTGAGGAGGAGGCGGGTGTGGGTGAGGAGGAGGTGGGTGTTGGTGAGGAGGAGGCGGGTGTGAGGAGGCGGGTGTGGGTGAGGAGGAGGTGGGTGTGGGTGAGGAGGAGGTGGGTGTGGGTGAGGAGGAGGCCGGTGTGAGGAGGCGGGTGTGGGTGAGGAGGAGGCGGGTGTGGGTGAGGAGGAGGTGGGTGTGGGTGAGCAGTAGTCGGTTGGAGGGGTGATGAAGGCCTGAATGAGAGTTTCAGCAGCAGAGAGGAAAGGGATGGGCGGAGTGGTGCAGTATTGTTAAGGTGGAGAAAAGCAGTGCGGGTTGTGTAGTTTATGTGTTGTTGGTGTGGAAAAGAACGCCGAGGTTTGGCACGAGTGGGGATGGAGTGAGGCTTGTGTTGTCTATGGTCAGACTGAAGTCTTGGGTGGATTTGGTGACGTTTTTAGGGCCAGTAATGATTAAGTCGGATTTGTCCCAGTTCAGTTGGAGGAAGTTGTGCTGCTTCCATGTTTTGGTTTCAGTGAGGCAGTGGGTGAGGGAGGAGTGAGTTGTGGTGTTGATGGATCTGGCGGTTGTGTAAAGTTGAATATCGTCGGCGTAGCAGTGGAAATGGAGGCCGTGGCGGCGAATGATGCTTCCAGGGGGGAGGAGGTAGAGGATGAACAGGAGAGGACCAAGCACCGGACCTTGGGGGACACCTTGCAGTCGGGGGCGGTGGAGGAGGAGCGGTTGTTGATATGGATGAATTATTGACGGTTGGTGAGGTTGCTCCCTTTTCCTCTAAAAATGCTTCACAGACTTAATCCAAAGAATGAAGATGTAAAAGTGCTTAGAACAGTTATTTCTTCATGTCGTCTGCACTGAAACGGAGCAAAGGATCATGGTCTATGTAGTTCCCCCTGTTTTTTTAACCTATTTCTGCATCAGAACTTTTCATTTAAGCAAAGACACTTGGGATTCGATATATTGTGATGCTCCATGATATTATTGTGAGACCTCTGACGATACGATACTGCACACTTAAAAAAAAAACATCCTTCCTCTCTTCCTCCTCTCCTTCGTCTCCTCCTCCTCCTCTCTCCTGCAGATAAATAATGCACTTGTATCTCAGACAGTGGCACAGTGACCGCTGGAGGAACCCTGCACTCTGTCTGACTCCTCTCTCTCTCTCCATTTCTGCTCCCTCTCTCGCTCACTTCTCTCACTCTCCCCATACCCCTCTCTCACTCTCTCTCCCCTCTTCCTCCTCCTCTCTCTTCTCTTTCTTCTCTCTTGTCTTTCTCTCCCTCCCTCCTCCCATCCTTCTCTTTCTCTCCCTCCCGCCTTCTCTCTTTCTCTCCCCCTCCCTCCTCTCTCTCATCTCTTCCTCTTCCCCTCTTTCTCTCTTTCACTCCTCCCTCTCTCCTCTCCCTCCCTCTTCCTTCTCTCTCTCCTCCCTCCTCCTCTCTTCCTCTCCTCTCCTCCTCTCCCTCTGTTTTTGCAGACACACATGTCCCAGTGCCCTCTCTCTTCTCCCTCTCTCTCTCTTCCTTTCCTCCTCTCTCCCTCCCTTTTCCTCTCCTCCTCTCTTCCTCTCTTCCTCTCCTCCTCTCTTCCTCTCCTCCTCTCCTCCTCTCTTCATCTCCTCCTCTCTTCCTTTCCTCCTCTCTTCCTCACCTCCTCTCTTCCTCTCCCCCTCTCCTCCTCTCTTCCTCTCCTCCTCTCTTCCTCTCCCCCTCTCCTCCTCTCTTCCTCTCTTCCTCTCCTCCTCTCTTCCTCTCCCCCTCTCCTCCTCTCTTCCTCTCCTCCTCTCTTCCTCTCCTCCTCTCTTCCTCTCCCCCTCTCCTCCTCTCTTCCTCTCCTCCTCTCCCCCTCTCTTCCTCTCCTCCTCTCTTCCTCTCCTCCTCTCCTCCCTCCCTCTCTTCCTCTCCTCCTCTCTTCCTCTCCTCCTCTCCTCCTCTCTTCCTCTCCTCCTCTCTTCCTCTCCTCCTCTCCTCCTTTCCTCCCCTCCTCTCCTCCTCTCTTCCTCTCTTCCTCTCCCCCTCTCCTCCTCTCTTCCTCTCCTCCTCTCCTCCTCTCTTCCTCTCCTCCTCTCCTCCTCTTCTCCTCCTCTCTTCCTCTCCTCCTCTCCTCCTCTCCTCTCCTCCTCTCCTCCTCTCCTCCTCTCCCCCTCTCCTCCTCTCCTCTCTCACAGTGCTCTCTGTGTCGTCTCTTTCCTGGAGTCTGCCTCTTCCTTGGCTCTGTGCTGTTTTTCAGGAACACATTAAATATTAAAACGACCCACAATCCTCTGCTCCTCTACATTACACAACAACACAGAAGAAAACACACACACACACACACACACACACACACACACACACACACACACACACACACACACACACACACACACACACACACACACACACACACACATGTATGTGAGCAAACCTCCGGTGCTCTGCTGTCTGTGTGTGAGTGAACCTCCGGTGCTCTGCTGTCTGTATGTGAGTGAACCTCCGGTGCTCTGCTGTCTGTGGACCACTCGGAGGAGACCAAACGGTGACGTCAGGACACTTTAGAAGAGTTTAAAGGCCTTAAATGACACACAATCCACTCTTATGAGCGTCAGGAGTGTTTCTCCTCAAAAACAGAGCTGGACTTGTGTTTTGTTTCATTCACACAGTAGAGATGGATCATTTCAGGACTGAAATGATCCAAATGTTTTCTGTTTGTTAGAAGAACTCCAGGTCAGTTTGCGACGAGGAAATGACATTAGAACAGAAAATAGAGTCACAGGGGCCCCTTAACCTGAGCTGAGGAGACCTGGTTTATGGTTCATATGTCTGGAATTCCTGGGCCTGTCCTCATGAATAAATAAACCAAACTCAAATGATTTTTCTCTGTCACAAAAAGGGTTAGACCCTGGACCCGTTAACATTCCCCCGTTACCCCCCGTGCCTGTGATAAATCACACACACAAATTAGAAGCGTTCGGACTGACGCACTTTATTTTTTTTGATGCGTGTCTCAACGAACAACAAGGAACAAACAGCAAAAGGACAATCATGTCACTCACATCTGCAAAACCTCCTTCTTTCACCTCCGTAACATGTTCTCCCCGTGTCCTCCGGGCTCCAGTTTCCCCCATCAACCCAAAACATGCTGTAGGTGTGAAAGTTGTGTGAGTGAGTGATGGTGGTGGTCGGAGGGGCCGTTGGCGCCGCTTGGCTTGGCAGCCGCTCCTCCATCAGTCTGCCCCAGGGCAACTGTGGCTACAACAGTAGCACCACCTGGAGTGAATGAAAAAATGCTCTGTAAATTGCTGTGTAAAGCGCTTTGGGGACATGTGTCTGTGTACAGCGTGTAAATAAACCTTACTGTACCTCCAGGTTGGATCACTGTGACTCACTCCTCATCAGGATCCCTGGCAGGAGCATTGAAAAGCTCCAGTACATACAGAACAGTGCTGCCATAATTATATAATAATAATATAATTATTTAAAAATACAAATCCTTCATATAAATATTATTTATATGAAGGATTATACGATGATATCATAGTGGCCTTACCAGCTTGTCAAAGCCTGATCTCGTCAGATCTCAGAACTCAGCAGGGCCTGGTCAGTACTCAGTCACAAACACTGTTGTGTCCTTAGGCAAGACACTTCACCCACATTGCCTAGTATGAAAGTGGAGTGTGAGTGGTGGTGGTCAGAGGGGCTGATGGGGCAGGTTGGAGCCTCAGCTCTGTCAGTCTGCCCCAGGGCAGCTGTGGCTACAACAGTAGTTTACACCAGTGTGGAGTGAATGAAGATGAACTGTGAAGCTCTTTGGGTGTCATGGAAGGCACGGTATAAATGCAATGATTTATTAATTAATTCAATTTTTTTTACTGAAAAACTCAACAAACAAGGTGCAGACATGTTGCTAAAAAGTAATTAAAAAAATAGACCATGACATCTTTTTCGTCCCGCGGGGCCTTAGTCTGATGACCCTAAAGTAAAGGCTCCGTCATACCCTGTGTGTCCACTGGGGGCAGCACAGGACCTGCTCCGAGCCTAAAGAAGAAGAGTGAAGCGTGTGGAACGACAGGCCTGCACATTAGAGCTGTCATGATACGGACATTTAAAACTCGATTTTGATACTAAGAAATATTCTGGATACTCAGTTCTGATTCTGATACCACAAAGATAATAAAACATTCTTTCTTTAGACAACAGAATTTGATTTTCAACATTGTTTTTAGTATAGACACCTGCTCAATTAAGTATCTCATTTCAATACTAGTTTTAGCATCAGTTATCTGATTTTTGTAACTTTTGCCGACCCCATTCACCTTTTAGAAACACTTTATGATCTTTCCAACCTCTTATATATGGCTGAGATATTTTTGTTACTTTTTATTGTATTTTGACTTGTACATGTATATAATTATGCCTTATTTGACACCAGCCTCTGGCTATTGTTGCTGATTTTGAATGTATTATTACCATTTATACTTTTTACTCTTTGGTATTTAATAGATGATGTGTGAGCCGCTGTGACTGAGGGATTCCCTTATGGATCACTAAAGTTTGTCTAAGAGAATTTGTCTGATTTAGACTGATTTGCTTTTCCTCAAGTTCAGAGACTTGTGAACGACTATGTCATGTTGTGTGATTTTGAAACAACTGTGCTTCTCGTGTGTGTGTGTGCACTCCTCTGTGTGTGTGTACACTCCTCTGTGTGTGTGTGCACTCCTCTGTGTGTGTGTGCACTCCTCTGTGTGTGTGCACTCCTCTGTGTGTGTACACTCCTCTGTGTGTGTGTACACTCCTCTGTGTGTGTGTGCACTCCTCTGTGTGTGTGTGCACTCCTCTGTGTGTGTGTGCACTCCTCTGTGTGTGTGTGCACTCCTCTGTGTGTGTGTACACTCCTCTGTGTGTGTGTGCACTCCTCTGTGTGTGTGCACTCCTCTGTGTGTGTACACTCCTCTGTGTGTGTGTGCACTCCTCTGTGTGTGTGTACACTCCTCTGTGTGTGTGTGCACTCCTCTGTGTGTGTGTGCACTCCTCTGTGTGTGTGTGCACTCCTCTGTGTGTGTGTACACTCCTCTGTGTGTGTGTGCACTCCTCTGTGTGTGTGTGCACTCCTCTGTGTGTGTGTACACTCCTCTGTGTGTGTGCACTCCTCTGTGTGTGTGTGCACTCCTCTGTGTGTGTGGGCACTCCTCTGTGTGTGTGTGCACTCCTCTGTGTGTGTGTACACTCCTCTGTGTGTGTGTGCACTCCTCTGTGTGTGTGTGCACTCCTCTGTGTGTGTACACTCCTCTGTGTGTGTGTGCACTTCTCTGTGTGTGTGCACTCCTCTGTGTGTGTGTGCACTCCTCTGTGTGTGTGTGCACTCCTCTGTGTGTGTGTGCACTCCTCTGTGTGTGTGTACACTCCTCTGTGTGTGTGCACTCCTCTGTGTGTGTACACTCCTCTGTGTGTGTGTACACTCCTCTGTGTGTGTACACTCATCTGTGTGTGTGTACACTCCTCTGTCTGTGTGTGCCCTCCCCTGTGTGTGTGTGCCCTCCCCTGTGTGTGTGTACACTCCTCTGTGTGTGTGTGCACTCCTCTGTGTGTGTGTGCACTCCTCTGTGTGTGTGTGCACTCCTCTGTGTGTGTGCACTCCTCTGTGTGTGTGCACTCCTCTGTGTGTGTGTGCACTCCTCTGTGTGTGTGCACTCCTCTGTGTGTGTGTACACTCCTCTGTGTGTGTGCACTCCTCTGTGTGTGTGTGCACTCCTCTGTGTGTGTGCACTCCTCTGTGTGTGTGTACACTCCTCTGTGTGTGTGCACTCCTCTGTGTGTGTACACTCCTCTGTGTGTGTGTACACTCCTCTGTGTGTGTGTGCACTCCTCTGTGTGTGTGCACTCCTCTGTGTGTGTACACTCCTCTGTGTGTGTGCACTCCTCTGTGTGTGTGCACTCCTCTGTGTGTGTGTGCACTCCTCTGTGTGTGTGTACACTCCTCTGTGTGTGTGCACTCCTCTGTGTGTGTACACTCCTCTGTGTGTGTGTGCACTCCTCTGTGTGTGTGCACTCCTCTGTGTGTGTGCACTCCTCTGTGTGTGTGTACACTCCTCTGTGTGTGTGCACTCCTCTGTGTGTGTGTGCACTCCTCTGTGTGTGTGCACTCCTCTGTGTGTGTGTACACTCCTCTGTGTGTGTGCACTCCTCTGTGTGTGTACACTCCTCTGTGTGTGTGCACTCCTCTGTGTGTGTGCACTCCTCTGTGTGTGTGCACTCCTCTGTGTGTGTGTGCACTCCTCTGTGTGTGTGCACTCCTCTGTGTGTGTACACTCCTCTGTGTGTGTGTGCACTCCTCTGTGTGTGTGCACTCCTCTGTGTGTGTGTGCACTCCTCTGTGTGTGTGTGCACTCCTCTGTGTGTGTGTACACTCCTCTGTGTGTGTGCACTCCTCTGTGTGTGTACACTCCTCTGTGTGTGTGTGCACTCCTCTGTGTGTGTGCACTCCTCTGTGTGTGTGTGCACTCCTCTGTGTGTGTGTGCACTCCTCTGTGTGTGTGTACACTCCTCTGTGTGTGTGCACTCCTCTGTGTGTGTGCACTCCTCTGTGTGTGTACACTCCTCTGTGTGTGTGCACTCCTCTGTGTGTGTGCACTCCTCTGTGTGTGTGTGCACTCCTCTGTGTGTGTGAGCACTCCTCTGTGTGTGTGTACACACCTCTGTGTGTGTGCACTCCTCTGTGTGTGTACACTCCTCTGTGTGTGTGTGCACTCCTCTGTGTGTGTGTACACTCCTCTGTGTGTGTGCACTCCTCTGTGTGTGTGCACTCCTCTGTGTGTGTGCACTCCTCTGTGTGTGTACACTCCTCTGTGTGTGTGCACTCCTCTGTGTGTGTGCACTCCTCTGTGCGTGTGTGTGTGTGTGCGTTCCTCGTGTGTGTGTGTGTGCGTTCCTCGTGTGTGTGTGTGTGCGTGTGTGCGTTCCTCGTGTGTGTGTGTGCGTTCCTCGTGTGTGAGTGTGTGCACTCCTGTGTGTGTGTGTGTGTGTGTGCACTTCTGTGTGTGTGTGTGCACTTCTGTGTGTGTGTGTGTGTGCACTTCTGTGTGTGTGTGTGTGTGCACTTCTGTGTGTGTGTGTGCGTTCCTCGTGTGTGTGTGTGTGCGTTCCTCGTGTGTGTGTACACTCCTCTGTGTGTGTGTACACTCCTCTGTGTGTGTGTGTGTGTACTTCTGTGTGTGTGTGTGTGTTCCTCGTGTGTGTGTGTGTTCCTTGTGTGTGTGTGTGCGCACTCCTGTGTGTGTGTGTGTGCACTTCTGTGTGTGTGTGTGCGCACTTCTGTGTGTGTGTGTGTGTGTGTGTGTGTGCATTCCTCGTGTGTGTGCACTCCTGTGTGTGTGTGTGCACTTCTGTGTGTGTGTGTGTGTGCGTTCCTCGTGTGTGTGTGTGTGTGTGTGCACACTTCTGTGTGTGTGTGTGTGTGCGGTCCTCGTGTGTGTGTGTGCGTTCCTCGTGTGTGTGTGCGTTCCTCGTGTGTGTGTGTGTGCGTTCCTCGTGTGTGTGTGTGTGCGTTCCTCGTGTGTGTGTGTGTGCGTTCCTCGTGTGTGTGTGTGTGTGTGCGTTCCTCGTGTGTGTGCGTTCCTCGTGTGTGTGTGTGTGTGTGTGCGTCCCTCGTGTGTGTGTGTGTGTGTGTGCGTTCCTCGTGTGTGTGTGTGTGCGTTCCTCGTGTGTGTGTGTGCGTTCCTCGTGTGTGTGTGTGCGTTCCTCGTGTGTGTGTGCGTTCCTCGTGTGTGTGTGTGTGCGTTCCTCGTGTGTGTGTGTGTGTGTGTGCGTCCCTTGTGTGTGTCTGTGTGTGTGTGTGTGTGTGTGCGTTCCTCGTGTGTGTGTGTGTGTGTGTGTGTGCGTCCCTCGTGTGTGTGTGTGTGTGTGTGCGTCCCTCGTGTGTGTCTGTGTGTGTGTGTGTGTGTGCGTTCCTTGTGTGTGTGTGTGTGTGTGTGAACTTTTCTGTCACTTCATAACCACCAAACATCAGCATCGCTACGGTAACAGGCGATAAACCAGAGCGTCAGAGGCAGAGGAGCGACGGACACAGAGACGCAACAAACAAACTGAGGAAACAGCAGAAAGAACTGTTCTTCACCTCTGTCACGCTGTAAAGTTAAAGGGAGAGTTCAGGTTTTTTGACATGAGTCTGTGTGGAAAGTGATTATGAGGTGTGACTTTTTCACGGACAACGGTTTTGTGATGCAAATGTTTTTGTTCTTTCGAACACATATTGTATTTTCATGACTCCGACTTGCCAAACACTTTCTTCAGCACCGAAACTGGCGAAGAACTGAGCTCACCGGACGCTGTCGGGAGGTCAGTGCTGATGCACGACGCTGCTGACAGGGACGGACAGAGTCATGTCACAAATCCCTTTAAAGTGCAGCATCTCATCCACATTATCCACAGAATACAAATAACGACGTCCAGTCCACAGCACCACTCTGTTGATGAAGTTGAAAGTTTTCTTTAAAAGTGAAGTGAGTGAGAGGAGATCTTCATGTGAGGAACTAAGATCTGAAGCTGCAGATCAGTGATAGTGATTCTACTTCTTGAGCACTTTATCAGCAGCTTTCTGTGCACTAAAATCATGTATGTGACATGTTGCACCACATTTCACAAATAAAAAGAACACAGTTTTGCCTCGTGGAAGTGCCGTGCTCTGATCTGTTGAATACTTAAGAGTCTCAAAGTCAATGGTTTTACTGTGGACAGGAAACAGATGACACGAGGCTCACAACTTTTTGCTTGTTGCCTGCAGCCATATCCCGCTGCAGTCTTTGCGATCGGAGATTTAAAAAATCCTGTAGTGTGTGGTGGCCTTAAAGACACATACACATTCAAACATTTCTTGAAAACAGAAATACAGAATGCATGTGATCATTTTTTACTGTGAGAATCCCATAAACACGGGCGGCTGGTAGAGTTATTTGTATCTGATCTGAGGTTTGTACTGTCTGAAAATACGTTCATATGATGCAAATGAGCGTGTTCAGAGTCCACAGCGTGTATCCTCCCTGCACACGGCTGATGTTTTATGCACACTGCTCTATAGTAAACACATGCATATCGTTAGGCAGAGGACAGCTGTTGCTAGGGAGGAAAGTGCAGGAATCGAATGGGATTTTAAAGGAGACATGTTATCTAAAACTCATCTTTTACAGCTACAGGCCTTATTTCCATGGTCAGGATTTGTATGGGACAACAGCAGGAAGGAGAAGAGCGAGTGTGAGCTGAAGATTTGGGATTTTTAGTTTCAGTAAAACATCAGATTTAACTCATGATCCACAAGCTGAATCTGTCTTTTACACGGTACATTGTTCTGGTACTTTCTGCAGCAGGTGTTTGGTGAACTTGCCCTGCAGGTGTTCCAGGTGCCACCACCATTTCCTGTTTCCTCAACCAAACTTCCTCGTCCTAATATCCAGTGTGGAGCATCTGTGTACACAGAGTCATTAGCAGAGCCGAGCACCAGGAATGAACCAGAACTAAACCAGGTCTAAACCAGGTCTAAACCAGGTCTAAACCAGGACTAAACCAGGTCTAAACCAGGACTAAACCAGGTCTTAACCAGGTCTAAACCAGAACTAAACCAGGTCTAAACCAGGAGTAAACCAGGTCTAAACCAGGTCTAAACCAAGTCTAAACCAGGACTAAACCAGGTCTACACCAGGTCTAAACCAGGTCTAAACCAGGACTAAATCAGGTCTAAACCAGGTCTAAACCAGGACTAAACCAAGTCTAAACCAGGTCTAAACCAGGTCTAAACCAGATCTAAACCAGGTCTAAACTAGGACTGGACCAGGTCTAAACCAGGACTGGACTGGGACTTATTGTTTCCTGCAGAAAATTGGTTAGTCAAGGTGAGACCAGGGGTTGCTCAGTCCTAGTTTAGTCCTGGTTGATATGGCATGAGTGACGTGGGCTTGTGGGTGGAGCCTTGTACAGACTCGTACTGCTAACCATAAGATGGGTTTCAATAGGGAGAGATCACTAAATTACTCAAACATGCATGGATTTACAACCTGTTGAGACATGTGATGAGGAACATTGCTTTAAAGCAGAACTAAGTAACATTTTTACCTAATTAAATGTCTCTAAAGCCCCTCTGATGGTTCCATATGATCAGACCTCAGAAGCTCAG
>CM060654.1:41584298-41616798 GCA_030686955.1 Odontamblyopus rebecca | reverse complement strand
CTACTGCTACTGCTACTGTTACTACTACTACTACTACTACTGCTATTACTACTACTACTACTACTACTACTGCTACTACTACTACTACTACTACTACTACTACTACTACTACTACTACTGGCCATACCGATTTGTCAAAGCCTGATCCCGTCAACACTATTACAACTACAACACGACTACAACTACAACACCATTACAACTACAACACCATTACAACTACAACACTATTACAACTACAACACGACTACAACTACAACACTATTATAACTACAACACGACTACAACTACTACACCATTACAACTACAACACGATTACAACTCCAACACTATTACAACTCCAACACTATTACAACTACAACACCATTACAACAACAACACGACTACAACTAAAACACTATTATAACTAAAACACGACTACAACTACAACACGACTACAACTACTACACCATTACAACTACTACACCATTACAACTACTACACCATTACAACTCCAACACTATTACAACTACAACACGACTACAACTAAAACACTATTATAATTAAAACACGACTACAACTACAACACGACTACAACTACTACACCATTACAACTACTACACCATTACAACTACAACACCATTACAGCTACAACATTATTACAACTATAACACGACTACAACTACAACAATATTATAACTAAAACACGACTACAACTACAACACGACTACAACTACAACAATATTATAACTAAAACACGACTACAACTACAACACGATTACAACCACAACACCATTACAGCTACAACACTATTACAACTACAACACTATTACAACTACAGCACTATTACAACTACAACACGACTACAACTACAACACTATTACAACTACAACACGACTACAACTAAAACACTATTATAACTACAACACGACTACAACTACAACACTATTATAACTAAAACACGACTACAACTACAACAATATTATAACTAAAACACGACTACAACTACAACACGACTACAACTACAACACTATTATAACTACAACACTATTACAACTACAACACCATTACAACTACAACACGACTACAACTACAACACTATTACAACTACAACACGACTACAACTAAAACACTATTATAACTACAACACTATTACAACTACAACACCATTACAACTACAACACGACTACAACTACAACACTATTACAACTACAACACTATTACAACTACAACACTATTACAACTACAACACTATTATAACTACAACACTATTACAACTACAACACCATTACAACTACAACACGACTACAACTACAACACTATTACAACTACAACACGACTACAACTACAACACTATTACAACTACAACACTATTACAACTACAACACCATTACAACTACAACACGACTACAACTACAACACTATTACAACTACAACACGACTACAACTAAAACACTATTATAACTACAACACGACTACAACTACTACACCATTACAACTACAACACCATTACAACTCCAACACTATTACAACTACAACACCATTACAACTACAACACCATTACAACTACAACACGACTACAACTACAACACGACTACAACTACAACACGACTACAACTACAGCACTATTACAACTACAACACGACTACAACTACAACACTATTACAACTACTACACCATTACAACTACAACACCATTACAACTCCAACACTATTACAACTACTACACCATTACAACTACAACACGACTACAACTACAACACTATTACAACTACAACACGACTACAACTAAAACACTATTATAACTACAACACGAATACAACTACTACACCATTACAACTACAACACCATTACAACTCCAACACTATTACAACTACAACACCATTACAACTACAACACCATTACAACTACAACACGACTACAACTACAACAATATTATAACTAAAACACGACTACAACTACAACACGACTACAACCACAACACCATTATAACTACAACACTATTACAACTACAACACCATTACAACTACAACACGACTACAACTACAACACTATTACAACTACAACACGACTACAACTAAAACACTATTATAACTACAACACTATTACAACTACAACACCATTACAACTACAACACGACTACAACTACAACACTATTACAACTACAACACTATTACAACTACAACACCATTACAACTACAACACGACTACAACTACAACACTATTACAACTACAACACTATTACAACTACAACACTATTACAACTACAACACTATTATAACTACAACACTATTACAACTACAACACCATTACAACTACAACACGACTACAACTACAACACTATTACAACTACAACACGACTACAACTACAACACTATTACAACTACAACACTATTACAACTACAACACCATTACAACTACAACACGACTACAACTACAACACTATTACAACTACAACACGACTACAACTAAAACACTATTATAACTACAACACGACTACAACTACTACACCATTACAACTACAACACCATTACAACTCCAACACTATTACAACTACAACACCATTACAACTACAACACCATTACAACTACAACACAACTACAACTACAACACGACTGCAACTACAGCACTATTACAACTACAACACGACTACAACTACAGCACTATTACAACTACAACACGACTACAACTACAACACTATTACAACTACTACACCATTACAACTACAACACCATTACAACTCCAACACTATTACAACTACTACACCATTACAACTACAACACGACTACAACTACAACACTATTACAACTACAACACGACTACAACTAAAACACTATTATAACTACAACACGAATACAACTACTACACCATTACAACTACTACACCATTACAACTCCAACACTATTACAACTACAACACCATTACAACTACAACACCATTACAACTACAACACGACTACAACTACAACACGACTACAACTACAGCACTATTACAACTACAACACGACTACAACTACAGCACTATTACAACTACAACACGACTACAACTACAACACTATTACAACTACAACACGACTACAACTAAAACACTATTATAACTACAACACTACTACAACTACTACACCATTACAACTACAACACCATTACAACTCCAACACTATTACAACTACAACACCATTACAACTACAACACCATTACAACTACAACACGACTACAACTACAACACGACTACAACTACAGCACTATTACAACTACAACACGACTACAACTACAGCAATATTACAACTACAACACGACTACAACTACAACACCATTACAACTACAACACCATTACAACTACAACACTATTACAACTACAACACGACTACAACTAAAACACTATTATAACTACAACACGACTACAACTACTACACCATTACAACTACAACACCATTACAACTCCAACACTATTACAACTACAACACCATTACAACTACAACACCATTACAACTACAACACGACTACAACAACAACACTATTACAACTACAACACGACTACAACTACAGCACTATTACAACTACAACACGACTACAACTACAGCACTATTACAACTACAACACGACTACAACTACAACACCATTACAACTACAACACGACTACAACTAAAACACTATTATAACTACAACACGACTACAACTACTACACCATTACAACTACAACACCATTACAACTCCAACACTATTACAACTACAACACCATTACAACTACAACACCATTACAACAACAACACGACTACAACTAAAACACTATTATAACTAAAACACGACTACAACTACAACACGACTAGAACTACAACACGACTACAACTACAACACCATTACAACTAATACACCATTACAACTACCACACGACTACAACTACAACACTATTATAACTAAAACACGACTACAACTACAACACGACTACAACTACAACACTATTATAACTACAACACGACTACAACTACTACACCATTACAACTACAACACCATTACAACTCCAACACTATTACAACTATAACACCATTACAACAACACGACTACAACTAAAACACTATTATAACTAAAACACGACTACAACTACAACACGACTACAACTACAACACCATTACAACTAATACACCATTACAACTACAACACGACTACAACTACAACACTATTATAACTACAACACGACTACAACTACTACACCATTACAACTACTACACCATTACAACTACTACACCATTACAGCTACAACATTATTACAACTACAACACGACTACAACTACAACACTATTATAACTAAAACACGACTACAACTACAACACAACTACAAGTACAACACCATTACAACTCCAACACTATTACAACTACAACACGACTACAACTGCAACACTATTACAACTACAACACGACTACAACTACAGCACTATTACAACTACAACACGACTACAACTACAGCACTATTACAACTACAACACGACTACAACTACAACACCATTACAACTACAACACGACTACAACTAAAACACTATTATAACTACAACACGACTACAACTACTACACCATTACAACTACAACACCATTACAACTCCAACACTATTACAACTACAACACCATTACAACTACAACACCATTACAACAACAACGCGACTACAACTAAAACACTATTATAACTAAAACACGACTACAACTACAACACGACTACAACTACAACACCATTACAACTAATACACCATTACATCTACAACACGACTACAACTACAACACTATTATAACTAAAACACGACTACAACTACAACACGACTACAACTACAACACTATTATAACTACAACACGACTACAACTACAACACCATTACAACTACAACACCATTACAACTCCAACACTATTACAACTACAACACCATTACAACAACACGACTACAACTAAAACACTATTATAACTAAAACACGACTACAACTACAACACGACTACAACTACTACACCATTACAACTACTACACCATTACAACTGTAACACGACTACAACTACAACAATATTATAACTAAAACACGACTACAACTACAACACGACTACAACTACTACACCATTACAACTACTACACCATTACAACTACTACACCATTACAGCTACAACATTATTACAACTACAACACGACTACAACTACAACACTATTATAACTAAAACACGACTACAACTACAACACAACTACAAGTACAACACCATTACAACTCCAACACTATTACAACTACAACACGACTACAACTGCAACACTATTACAACTACAACACGACTACAACTACTACACCATTACAACTACAACACCATTACAACTCCAACACTATTACAACTACAACACCATTACAATTACAACACCATTACAACACGACTACAACTAAAACACTATTATAACTAAAACACGACTACAACTACAACACGACTACAACTACAACACTATTATAACTAAAACACGACTACAACTACAACACTATTATAACTACAACACGACTACAACTACTACACCATTACAACTACAACACCATTACAACTACAACACGACTACAACTACAACACTATTATAACTACAACACGACTACAACTACTACACCATTACAACTACAACACGACTACAACTACAACACTATTATAACTACAACATGACTACAACTACAACACCATTACAACTACAACACCATTACAACTACTACACCATTACAGCTACAACATTATTACAACTACAACACCATTACAACTACAACACCATTACAACTACTACACCATTACAACTACAACACCATTACAATTCCAACACTATTACAACTACAACACGACTACAACTAAAACACTATTATAACTACAACACGACTACAACTACTACACCATTACAACTACAACACCATTACAACTCCAACACTATTACAACTACAACACCATTACAATTACAACACCATTACAACAACACGACTACAACTAAAACACTATTATAACTAAAACACGACTACAACTACAACACGACTACAACTACTACACCATTACAACTACAACACGACTACAACTACAACACTATTATAACTAAAACACGACTACAACTACAACACTATTATAACTACAACACGACTACAACTACTACACCATTACAACTACAACACGACTACAACTACAACACTATTATAACTACAACACGACTACAACTACTACACCATTACAACTACAACACCATTACAACTACAACACGACTACAACTACAACACTATTATAACTACAACATGACTACAACTACAACACCATTACAACTACAACACCATTACAACAACAACACGACTACAACTAAAACACTATTATAACTACAACACGACTACAACTACAACACCATTACAACTACAACACCATTACAACTACAACACCATTACAACAACAACACGACTACAACTAAAACACTATTATAACAAAAACACGACTACAACTACAACACGACTACAACTACAACACCATTACAACTCCAACACTATTACAACTACAACACGACTGCAACTACAACACCATTACAACTACAACACCATTACAACTACAATACGATTACAACTACAACACTATTATAACTAAAACACGACTACAACTACAACACGACTACAACTACAACACCATTACAACTACAGCACTCTTACAACTACAGCACTATTGCAACTACAGCAAGAAGGTTGCGGGTTCGATCTCCGGATCGCCCGGGCCGTTCTGTGTGGAGTTTGCACGTTCTCCCCGTGTCTGGATGGGTTTCCTTCGGGCACTCCGGTTCATCAACCCATCAACCCAAAACATGCACTGTAGGTGTGAAAGTTGTGTGAGTGAGTGATGGTGGTGGTTGGAGGGACCGTTGGCGCCGGTTGGCTTGGCAGTCGCGCCTCTGTCAGTCGGTCCCAGTGGCTATAACAGTAGTTTACCACCACTGGGTCTGGAGTGAATGAAGAATGCGCTGTAAATAATCCTCTGTAAAGTGTCTTTGTGACATCTGTCTGGGAAAAGCGCTATATAAATAAACAATTACTTACTTACTTACAACACTACTACAACTACAACACGACTACAACTACAACACTATTACAACTACAACACGACTACAACTACAACACTATTACAACTACAACACGACTACACTACAACACGATTACAATTACAACACAACTACAACTACAACACTATTACAACTACAACACGACTACAACTACAAGACTATTACAACTACAACACCATTACAACTACAACACGACTACAAGTACAACACGAATACACTACAACATGATTACAACTACAACATGACTACAACTACAACACTATTACAACTACAACACCATTACAACTACAACACGACTACAACTACAACACGAGTACAACTACAACACCATTACAACTACAACACTATTACAACTACAACACGAATACACTACAACACGATTACAACTACAACATGACTACAACTACAACACTATTACAACTACAACACGACTACAACTACAACACTATTACAACTACAACACGATTACAACTACAACACGATTACAACTACAACACAATTACAACTACAACACTATTACAACTACAAGACGATTACAACTACAACACGATTACAACTACAACACTATTACAACTACAACACGACTACAACTACAACACGACTGCAGCTACAACACGACTGCAACTACAACACTATTACAACTACAACACTATTACAACTACAACTACAACACTTACAACTACGACTACAACTACACACACTACAACTACAACTATACAACTACAACTACAACACTACAACTACGACTACAACACTACAACTACAACACCATTACAACTACAACATGACTACAACTACAACACTATTACAACTACAACACGACTACAACTACAACACTATTACAACTACAACACGACTACAACTACAACACTATTACAACTACAACACGACTACAACTACAACACCATTACAACTACAACACCATTACAACTACAACACGACTACAACTACAACACGACTGCAACTACAACACTATTACAACTACAACACGATTACAACTACAACACCATTACAACTACAACACGACTACAACTACAACACTATTACAACTACAACACGATTACAACTACAACACGACTACAACTACAACACTATTACAACTACAACACCATTACAACTACAACACGACTACAACTACAACACTATTACAACTACAACACGATTACAACTACAACACGACTACAACTACAACACTATTACAACTACAACACGATTACAACTACAACACGACTACAACTACAACACTATTACAACTACAACACCATTACAACTACAACACCATTACAACTACAACACGACTACAACTACAACACCATTACAACTACAACACCATTACAACTACAACACCATTACAACTACAACACCATTACAACTACAACACGATTACAACTACAACACGATTACAACTACAACACGACTACAACTACAACACCATTACAACTAAAACACTATTACAACTACAACACGACTACAACTACAACACGATTACAACTACAACACGACTACAACTACAACACGATTACAACTACAACACCATTACAACTACAACACCATTACAACTACAACACGATTACAACTACAACACCACATACAACTACAACACTATTACAACTACAACACGACTACAACTACAACACACAACTACAACACGATTACAACACAACACTTACAACTACAACACGACTATACAACTACAACACCATTACAACTACAACACTATTACAACTACAACACGACTACAACTACAACACATGAGTACAACTACAACACTATTACAACTACAACTACAACACGATTACAACTACAACACGATTACAACTACAACACGACTACAACTACAACACGACTACAACTACAACACGATTACAACTACAACACGACTACAACTACAACACGATTACAACTACAACACGACTACAACTACAACACGATTACAACTACAACACCATTACAACTACAACACGACTACAACTACAACACGATTACAACTACAACACCATTACAACTACAACTTTACAACTACAACACCATTACAACTACAACACTACAACTACAACATTACAACTACAACACTACACTACAACTACAACACTTACAACTACAACTACAACTACTACAACTACAACACCATTACAACTACAACATATTACAACTACAACACGATTACAACTACAACATACAACTACAACACGACTACAACTACAACACTATTACAACTACAACACCATTACAACTACAACACCATTACAACTACAACACGACTACAACTACAACACTATTACAACTACAACACCATTACAACTACAACACTACACAACTACAACACGACTACAACTACAACACGACTACAACTACAACACTACATACAACTACAACAACGATTACAACTACAACACGACAACTACGACTACAACACAACACTATTACAACTACAACACCATTACAACTACAACACGATTACAACTACAACTACCACACAACTACAACTACAACACGATTACAACTACAACACTACTACAACTACAACATACAACTACAACAGACTACAACTACAACACCACGACATACAACATACAACATTACAACTACAACAATTACAACGACTACAACTACAACACCATTTCATCTACAACACGACTACAACTACAACTACTACAACTACAACACTACTACAACTACAACAGATACAACTACAACACGATTACAACTACGATACAACACTACAACTACAACACGAGTACACCTACAACACGATTACAACTACAACATGACTACAACTACAACACCATTACAACTACAACACCATTACAACTACAACACCATTACAACTACAACACCATTACAACTACAACACTATTACAACTACAACACCATTACAACTCCAACACAATTACAACTACAACACGACTACAACTACAACACGACTACAACTACAACACGAGTACAACTACAACACGACTACAACTACAACACGACTACAACTACAACACGACTACAACTACAACGCGACTACAACTACAACACGATTACAACTACAACACCATTACAACTACAACACGACTACAACTACAACACGATTACAACTACAACACGATTACAACTACAACACGACTACAACTACAACACGACTACAACTACAACACGATTACAACTACAACACGACTACAACTACAACACGATTACAACTACAACACGACTACAACTACAACACCATTACAACTACAACATGATTACAACTACAACACGATTACAACTACAACACGACTACAACTACAACACCATTACAACTACAACACCATTACAACTACAACACTATTACAACTACAACACGACTACAACTACAACACGATTACAACTACAACACGACTACAACTACAACACCATTACAACTACAACATGATTACAACTACAACACGATTACAACTACAACACGACTACAACTACAACACCATTACAACTACAACACCATTACAACTACAACACTATTACAACTACAACACGACTACAACTACAACACTATTACAACTACAACACGACTACAACTACAACACCATTTCATCTACAACACTATTACAACTACAACACCATTACAACTACAACACTATTACAACAAGAACACGACTACAACTACGACATGAGTACAACTACAACACTATTACAACTACAACACGACTACAACTACAACACAATTACAACTACAACACGACTACAACTACAACACGACTACAACTACAACACGACTACAACTACAACACGATTACAACTACAACACCATTACAACTACAACACTATTACAACAAGAACACGACTACAACTACGACATGAGTACAACTACAACACTATTACAACTACAACACGACTACAACTACAACACGATTACAACTACAACACGATTACAACTACAACACGACTACAACTACAACACGATTACAACTACAACACTATTACAACAAGAACACGACTAGAACTACGACATGAGTACAACTACAACACTATTACAACTACAACACGACTACAACTACAACACGACTACAACTACAACACGATTACAACTACAACACGACTACAACTACAACACGATTACAACTACAACATGACTACAACTACAACACCATTACAACTACAACACCATTACAACTACAACACCATTACAACTACAACACCATTACAACTCCAACACAATTACAACTACAACACGACTACAACTACAACACGACTACAACTACAACACGACTACAACTACAACACGACTACAACTACAACACTATTACAACTACAACACGATTACAACTACAACACGACTACAGCTACAACACTATTACAACTACAACACCATTACAACTACAACACCATTACAACTACAACACCATTACAACTACAACACGACTACAACTACAACACTATTACAACTACAACACGATTACAACTACAACACGACTACAACTACAACACTATTACAACTACAACACCATTACAACTCCAACACAATTACAACTACAACACGACTACAACTACAACACCATTTCAACTACAACACTATTACAACTACAACACCATTACAACTCCAACACAATTACAACTACAACACGACTACAACTACAACACGACTACAACTACAACACGAGTACAACTACAACACGACTACAACTACAACACGATTACAACTACAACACCATTACAACTACAACACTATTACAACAAGAACACGACTACAACTATGACATGAGTACAACTACAACACTATTACAACTACAACACGACTACAACTACAACACTATTACAACTACAACACGATTACAACTACAACACGACTACAACTACAACACTATTACAAATACAACACCATTACAACTCCAACACAATTACAACTACAACACGACTACAACTACAACACCATTTCAACTACAACACTATTACAACTACAACACCATTACAACTCCAACACAATTACAACTACAACACGACTACAACTACAACACGACTACAACTACAACACGAGTACAACTACAACACGACTACAACTACAACACGATTACAACTACAACACCATTACAACTACAACACTATTACAACTACAACACTATTACAACTACAACACGACTACAACTACAACACCATTTCAACTACAACACTATTACAACTACAACACCATTACAACTCCAACACAATTACAACTACAACACGACTACAACTACAACACGACTACAACTACAACACCATTACAACTACAACACTATTACAACAAGAACACGACTACAACTATGACATGAGTACAACTACAACACTATTACAACTACAACACGACTACAACTACAACACTATTACAACTACAACACGATTACAACTACAACACGACTACAACTACAACACTATTACAACTACAACACCATTACAACTCCAACACAATTACAACTACAACACGACTACAACTACAACACCATTTCAACTACAACACTATTACAACTACAACACCATTACAACTCCAACACAATTACAACTACAACACGACTACAACTACAACACGACTACAACTACAACACGAGTACAACTACAACACGACTACAACTACAACACGATTACAACTACAACACCATTACAACTACAACACTATTACAACAAGAACACGACTACAACTATGACATGAGTACAACTACAACACTATTACAACTACAACACGACTACAACTACAACACAATTTCAACTACAACACTATTACAACTACAACACCATTACAACTACAACACTATTACAACAAGAACACGACTACAACTATGACATGAGTACAACTACAACACTATTACAACTACAACACCATTACAACTACAACACTATTACAACAAGAACACGACTACAACTATGACATGAGTACAACTACAACACTATTACAACTACAACACGACTACAACTACAACACCATTTCAACTACAACACTATTACAACTACAACACCATTACAACTACAACACTATTACAACAAGAACACGACTACAACTATGACATGAGTACAACTACAACACTATTACAACTACAACACGACTACAACTACAACACCATTTCAACTACAACACTATTACAACTACAACACCATTACAACTCCAACACAATTACAACTACAACACGACTACAACTACAACACGACTACAACTACAACACGATTACAACTACAACACCATTACAACTACAACACTATTACAACAAGAACACGACTACAACTATGACATGAGTACAACTACAACACTATTACAACTACAACACGACTACAACTACAACACCATTTCAACTACAACACTATTACAACTACAACACCATTACAACTACAACACTATTACAACAAGAACACGACTACAACTATGACATGAGTACAACTACAACACTATTACAACTACAACACGACTACAACTACAACACTATTACAACTACAACACGATTACAACTACAACACGACTACAACTACAACACTATTACAACTACAACACCATTACAACTCCAACACAATTACAACTACAACACGACTACAACTACAACACCATTTCAACTACAACACTATTACAACTACAACACTATTACAACTACAACACGACTACAACTACAACACTATTACAACTACAACACGACTACAACTACAACACCATTTCATCTACAACACTATTACAACTACAACACCATTACAACTCCAACACAATTACAACTACAACACGACTACAACTACAACACGACTACAACTACAACACGAGTACAACTACAACACGAGTACAACTACAACACGACTACAACTACAACACGATTACAACTACAACACCATTACAACTACAACACTATTACAACAAGAACACGACTACAACTACGACATGAGTACAACTACAACACTATTACAACTACAACACGACTACAACTACAACACGATTACAACTACAACACGATTACAACTACAACACGACTAGAACTACGACATGAGTACAACTACAACACGACTACAACACGATTACAACTACAACACGATTACAACTACAACACTATTACAACAAGAACACGACTAGAACTACGACATGAGTACAACTACAACACTATTACAACTACAACACGATTACAACTACAACACGACTACAACTACAACACGATTACAACTACAACACGACTACAACTACAACACGAGTACAACTACAACACGACTACAACACGATTACAACTACAACACCATTACAACTACAACACTATTACAACAAGAACACGACTACAACTATGACATGAGTACAACTACAACACTATTACAACTACAACACGACTACAACTACAACACTATTACAACTACAACACGATTACAACTACAACACGACTACAACTACAACACTATTACAACTACAACACCATTACAACTCCAACACAATTACAACTACAACACGACTACAACTACAACACCATTTCAACTACAACACTATTACAACTACAACACCATTACAACTCCAACACAATTACAACTACAACACGACTACAACTACAACACAACTACAACTACAACACGAGTACAACTACAACACGACTACAACTACAACACGATTACAACTACAACACCATTACAACTACAACACTATTACAACAAGAACACGACTACAACTATGACATGAGTACAAATACAACACTATTACAACTACAACACGACTACAACTACAACACGATTACAACTACAACACGATTACAACTACAACACCATTACAACTACAACACTATTACAACAAGAACACGACTACAACTATGACATGAGTACAACTACAACACTATTACAACTACAACACGACTACAACTACAACACGATTACAACTACAACACGACTACAACTACGACACGATTACAACTACAACACGACTACAACTACAACACCATTACAACTACAACATGATTACAACTACAACACGATTACAACTACAACACGACTACAACTACAACACCATTACAACTACAACACCATTACAACTACAACACTATTACAACTACAACACGACTACAACTACAACACTATTACAACTACAACACGACTACAACTACAACACCATTTCATCTACAACACTATTACAACTACAACACCATTACAACTCCAACACAATTACAACTACAACACGACTACAACTACAACACGACTACAACTACAACACGAGTACAACTACAACACGACTACAACTACAACACGATTACAACTACAACACCATTACAACTACAACACTATTACAACAAGAACACGACTACAACTATGACATGAGTACAACTACAACACTATTACAACTACAACACGACTACAACTACAACACCATTTCAACTACAACACTATTACAACTACAACACCATTACAACTCCAACACAATTACAACTACAACACGACTACAACTACAACACGACTACAACTACAACACGAGTACAACTACAACACGACTACAACACGATTACAACTACAACACCATTACAACTACAACACTATTACAACAAGAACACGACTACAACTATGACATGAGTACAACTACAACACTATTACAACTACAACACGACTACAACTACAACACGATTACAACTACAACACGACTACAACTACAACACGACTACAACTACAACACGATTACAACTACAACACGACTACAACTACGACACGATTACAACTACAACACGACTACAACTACAACACCATTACAACTACAACATGATTACAACTACAACACGATTACAACTACAACACGACTACAACTACAACACCATTACAACTACAACACCATTACAACTACAACACTATTACAACTACAACACGACTACAACTACAACACTATTACAACTACAACACGACTACAACTACAACACCATTTCATCTACAACACTATTACAACTACAACACCATTACAACTCCAACACAATTACAACTACAACACGACTACAACTACAACACGACTACAACTACAACACGACTACAACTACAACACGAGTACAACTACAACACGACTACAACTACAACACGATTACAACTACAACACCATTACAACTACAACACTATTACAACAAGAACACGACTACAACTACAACACGATTACAACTACAACACGACTACAACTACAACACGATTACAACTACAACACGATTACAACTACAACACGACTACAACTACAACACTATTACAACTACAACTACTACAAGTACAAAACTACTACTACAACACTACTACGACTACTACTATTACTACTACACCACTACAGCACTACTACAACTACAGCACTACTACAATGACAACGCTACTACTACTACAACTACAACTATTATCTTTATACCACTACACAGAAGAAGTATGGAACAAACGCTCTGTTTTCTCTGGAGTCTGAAGAGCACAGGAGGCTGAACTTTGGGACGTGGCATAAGGGGGATAGGGCCTCATTCCATAATATCCTGTTTTATGAAAAGTCAAATTCATGCTTAAAGGGCCATTTGAAGCTATTTTCAGCTCTTTTATGCAGCCTCCTCATCACATAACCACCTGGAGCAGTGTTTTGTTTCTTTACATGTTTAAAACATAAACCCTGCAGATTTAGGCTGAGATCTTCTCTCAAAGAGAAAACACTCTGTTCCACCTTGTGATGTCATGTGGTAATATAGGGATTTTGAAAGTTTTTAGGGTTTAAACATCAGATACAGCACCTTTAACTAGATCTAAACCAAAACTAACCCAGATCTAAAACAGGACTAAACCATAACTAAATTGGAACTAAACCAGGACCAAGCCAGGACTGAGATAGGGAAGCAGGGAGATGTGTGCTCTGCATTTGACCCATCCTTCAGTGCCCCTGGGGCATCTCCTCAGGAGCAGCGGGCAGCACGTGACATCTGTAGGCTACTTCAGGAACACCTTAGCAGGAGGAAGTGACCTGTGGTGCAGGTTTTGGGCTGATGGGAAAAACTGGAGAGCCCAGAAAAAACCCACGAACCACAGGCAGAAACACACAGAGGCATCAAAGCATGAACTTTCTTGCTATGAGACGTGAGTGCTACCGTGCCACTGGGCCAATGTGCCACTAAGGATGAAACCAGGTCTAAACCAGGTCTAAACCAGGTCTAAGCCAGGTCTAAACCAGGTCTAAACCTTTCACCTCTTGTAGTTTCTCTTTGCGGTGTTTCTGAGGGAGATTTTTGTAGATTTCCTCATGAATAATTCCAGGAGGGTTTTACGTCTCGTCACTTTGGCAGTTTGTTTTTGTTTTGTTCTTCTCCTGTCACTCCTTTTACTGAGAAGACAAGAGGAGGAGGAGGAGGTGAGAGGGAGGAAAAGAGAGATGGAGAGGAGGAGAGGGAGGAGAGAAAGACAAAAAAGAGGTGGAGGCTGAGGTTAGAAAGGGAGGGAGAGAAGGGAAGGGGAGACAGAAAATGCAGAAGAGGAGGGGAGTAGGGAGAAATGGAGGAGGGGAGGGAGGAGGTGGGGATGGAGGAAAGAAGAGAGGGAGGAGGGCTAGAGTTAGAATAGAAGGAAAGGGGAGAGAGAGGAGATGATGGAGAGGTCAGAGAGAGGAAAGAGAGTTATAGAGAGATAGATAGATAGGAGAGAGGGAGCTAGGGAGGATGGAAAGGAGAGAGGATGAGAGTTAGAAGGGAAAGGGAGAGAAAGAGAGAAAAGACATGCATTGAATATTCATTTGACTAAGTTCAACCACTTGAAAAACAACAGGAGGAGAGAGAAAGAGAAAGAGGAGATGAGGAGGGGGAGAGACAGACAGAGGATGCCTTATATCCGACTCCTCTGCTTCCTCTTTCATTCACAGAAAAGGAGGAAGAGTTTGTGAAAAGATGGAGAGGGGCGGAGGAGGGGAGATGGTGACGTGAAAGTTAAAGGAGATAGTGAAAGAGAGAGAGGGAGCAGAGGGGGGAGGGGAGTGGTAGAAGGAAAAAGAGACTGAACTTTAGCACAATGTCCTCCTCTGTCCCTGTGTCTTGGTGAGTTATTTAGTTTATTCTCTGGTCAATTAACATAATCATTAATCATACATACAGAAATTCTGACCGAGGGGGTTTAGGCTGAAGTAGGAGACTTATTTTGCCAAAACCCAGCTGTGGCTACAATAGAAGTTTACACCACCAGTGTGGAGTGAATGAAGAATGAACTGTGAAGCGCTTTGGGTGTCATGAAAGACGCTGTATAAATGCAATGATTAATTCATCAATAATAATAAATAATGTATTTCTTTGTACTTTCCTATAATTTAGTCTTATAGATTTTTTTTAAATGTGTAAATTGTTTTAGAGCCTTTTATTGTTTCATCCAGACTATTCCACAAATTAGCACTTCTGATGGAGACGCATTGGCTTTTCAGACTCGTCCTCACATGAGCTTTCCGACAGTCCCGATCCTCTCAGACTGTCCTCACTCCAGAGTCCTGCATGGGTTCAGGTACCCACAGGTATCCGACGGGTGAACCGTAAACTTTAATGAAATGGGTGAAAAATGTTGTGCTGTGTCGCGGGTTCTGGTCGGACGCAGAAGAGCGCGGGTCTAATCTGAGGTTTACAAAACATCATGTGCGAACAAAAAACAGGGCTGTGTTTTAGTGAAATGCAAAAATGCTCGTGTTTTTAGAAGATGACGAAAAGGAAAATCAATAATGTCTTTCCTGCACATGCACATTCCCACAAATCTCTGCCACTGTCATGTTCAAACCTCACATGTGACGTCCTGCAGCTCAGAATGACTCCCGAGGACCTGAAAAGAAAATGAGTGAGTGGAGAGTAGAAAGATGTGGCTCTTTTTTGGCTCTTGGACTGATTTTCATTCAGGTGCGGTTCAGGTGTCGCTGTGTATTTACAGCGGGTCGGATCGGGGGTGGAATTTTATTTCAATTCTGCTGGAAAACGGGTTGGATGCAGATTGAGGTATGACGGGTACGGGTGGGTGCACATTGTCAAAATCAGACCCATGCAGGACTTATAGGGCTTTTCAACTACACTACCGGCACGGTACAGCACAGCTCGGCACTACACTGTGAAGCTTTTCCATGCAGTCGTTACCACCTGGTAGTGGGTGGAGTCGACCAAGGGTTGGCTTTCTTTCGCAGGTCTTCCATCTTCACAACCTGCTCTGTTGTTTCTCCTCTGTTGACGTGTTCGGTGTGTTCATGTTGTCGGTGTGTTTTTTACACACGGTGGGTGATTATTTAAAGATCCTTGAGTTTTGTCACACGTATGACGACATTTCCTCTGACCAATCAGTGGACAGTCTGTCCACGTCACGTTGTTGTATCGGCTCAGCACAGTTAGAGCTGCTCCGAAACAGCCATGGAAAATCGTAACGGCTCCAGGTCCAACCCCCAGTCGAAAAGCAAACAAAATGTGGTGTGCTGTGCTAAACAGTGCCAGAGGAAAAGACCTCTTTCTCACTCTCTCTGGGTTTCTTGAATACCCTGAGGGTGCAGATTATTATGTGCCTTAAACATCACAATTATTATACAATTGTATTGTATAATAATTGTAAAAAAATAAAGCTGACTACTTCACGGATTTCGCATATCGCAAATTCTTTTTGGAACGTAACCCCTGCGATAAACCAGAGTTCACTGTATTTAATTTTATAAAACGAGCATTTGTTGAGGCTTAGTAATCTGCGTATTTGACTATTCTAATAGCTGGAATGAAATTGATATTTGTTTGATAATTATTCCCCCATATTTCCACACAATAGTTAAGGTATGGAAGAATGAAAGCATTATATAGTAGTCTGAGTGCAGTTGGTGTCAGATGCCCTCCCGTATCCATCGAATCAAAATCGAACTTTGAATGGATGCACTTGGAAAATGTCAAAGGCTGTAATTTTTTTGAAGCACCATCATTTCCTCCTCAAACAACAAAGTCTCCTTTTTATTCTGCATGAAAAAACAGCTCACCCTGTCATTTAGATCTGCACAAACCTGATCTGAAATGCCCCTGTGTGTCAGATGCCCTTCCTATGTCTTATTCTGCAGAAAAGCGTCTCACCCTGTGGTTTAGATCTGCACCAACCTATTCTGAAAAGTGATTCTTGTACATGTTTGTCAGTTCAGATTTCAGCCTTTAGTCAGTCCTTTCCGGACGTGTTTAAATGTGAGCTTAGAAAATAATCCCCTGATTGGTTTCGTAATCAAATGGAATAAAAAACTCAAATTTCAAGCTCTGTTTGGATACGAAGGAACACGAGCAAAAACTAAAATCTAATCAAGTTCAGATGACTTGAATGAAGAAAGTTTCATCATGATTTGAGTCAATTTCACTTGGCAAGTAAAATGATCTGCCAATGGAACAAGGCTTTTTGTAGTTAAAATATGAAAATACATCCTAGTACACTAATAAAAAGAAAAACAACTCTTTGCACTTAAAATAAGAAACCAAATCTAATGTTGCTTGAATGAAGAAAAGCACTTATTCTGTTGGCAGATCATTTTACTCATCAAGCTGAATCTACTCGAATAAAGTCAAATGTTCTTAAGTTAAGTCATTTTAACTTGCCTAGATATGACTTTTTTCAGTGCAGACTCGATACTCAATACTGATTCCAATACCACAATAATATATATTTTTTTAATTTCTTATTTCTTAATTTCTTTAGCCAATATACTGTGATTTTCGATTTTCTGTTCTATTTCCATGAGGTCTTATATCTGTGTAATCCCTCAGTGGTCCAGGTTTAGACTTGGTTTAGTCCTGGTTTAGACCTGGTTAAGACCTGGACCACTGAGGGATTACACAGTATACTAGCCTATGTGTTCTTGCACTTGTTCTGATACAGCTCAAGAACATTCTAAACACATTCAGGAACAGTTCATGGGACTTTTTTAGGGTCGATACCTGCAGAAAATGAGTACTGTAAATAAAATACCAAATAAGAGCCAGGTGGCAATTAACCGCCGTGTCCCCTTTAAACGTTGGGTGCAGTTGTATATTTTGATTTAAAAAAAAAGGTTGGTTCCAAATAAACGTGTAATTAACTCGCTGATGCCTGTATAGAAAGTAGCCTCTGCCAGCGCCCTGAGCAGTTCTTCTGGCTGCTGTTGAGGACGCTCAAACTCCCATCTCCCGTTTTTGTGCTTTATTTAACCATGATATCATGATTAGAAAGAGACATGATGTTTACAGCCGACAGAGCAGCAGTTTGACCAGGCTGGTTGTGTGACTGGGAATGGATAGGCTATATTCTTTTGTGGCCAGACCTCCTTGTCAAAGTCTGATCCCGTCACATCTCAGAAGCTCAGCAGGGCCAGGCCTGGGTAGTACTTGGATGGGAGACCACTTCACCCACATTGCCCATGCTCTGTAAATAACGCTCCATAAAGAGTCTTTGTGACTGTGAAAAGCGCTATATAAATAAACACGTGTGTGCGCTGCGTCCCACCTCACCTTCACTGAAAAAGTGGTGAAACAGATGATGTTGCTGTGAAATCCCTATTTCAAAGTGATGTAAAAAACAATGATGCAGCAACATAGCAGGCAGGAAATGGAAGCCGATTTGAGGAGTTTTGGTAATATTACTTCATTTTGGCAGGAGGAAGCAGCATTGTAGCTGCTGTGGCGTAAGAGGAAAGTTGTGGGAAAGGAGACGAGGCAGCAGGAATTGTGCCGACAAGGTGGGTCGTCGTCGTAGTTGCCGGGCCATTGTATAAATGCGACGCTTCCTCCGGGGTGTGCCATAAAAACGGTAAATTCCTGGTTAAAAGAATTTGAGTACCAGATTTTCCCAGTTTTGCTGAATAAGATTTTTGTGAGGAAGGAATTTATCGCCACACCACAAAAAACAAAATCTAGTCAAGTTAAGATCACTTGAATTAAGAAAGTTTTACCAGGATTTGAGTACCGTATTTTCTGGACTATAAGCCACTACTTTTTCCCCAGGCTTTGAACCATGCGGCTTTTACAAAGGTGCGCCTATTCTGTGGAACACGAAGGAGTTTGTATGACGCAAGTTTTAAGTTGAAGGCATCAATCTTGCTCCAGGAAGGAAACCGCTGTAGAGCCCTGCACCCGTGGGACCCGCGGGACCAACACAACTGCACGACCTAGGAGCAGGACTGAAGAATGCGGGAGCGGCCAGGAGTGGGACTGAAAATTGTGTCCTGCGCAGACCTCTACCGTGCTGCTGCACACAAGCTTGGGTCAGTGGCATAGACCGTATATATGAGTGGACATAGCTATCCTGTTAGCCGCCGCGTGCCAAACAGAAAGTGCTCCAGGAGGCTCTTCCGGCTCTGTAAGCTTCTGGTTCTTTAAGGCACCTCAGAACAAAAACGTAGAAGGCGTGGAGCAGTTTCAAAAAGATCTTTATTCGGGCTACAACAGGATACAGGCCTTTATGGTGGGTCTTCCCTCCTCGTCTCTGAAGGGCCTCCTTCTGCGAGACCTCTTTTATAGTCAAACTCAAACATTATCCCACCTGTTGATGCAGCTGCTATTCTGTCCTTGTTGTCTATGTATAGATCCCATATGTTAAGCTTCTAGCTCACCATATAAGGTAACACACAAGTCTTTACAGAGCCATCTCACCTCTTTAAATAGCCCACTTCAAGTGTCACAAGGTCAACAGGTTAAACTCCATTTGTCATAGGGTCCATATGTTCAAGTTAAAATAAAACAAAGCACACATGTGCTTCCTTCAATCATTCCTTAATATTAACACAAGAAAATAAATCACAATTTCCCCCTTTTATCACATACACATGTGATAACAAAACCAAAATGAGAAGAGCAAAACAATACTTTCACATGATGTTCTATTTTAACTTAAAACTCTTATATATGAGTAAAATAATCTTAGCCTTAGGTAATTTTTTCCCATTATAACACATCCAAACACTTATGCAAATATAACACATACATTAATATATGACTCTCGGACAGCAAAATAAGAAACAAGGAACGCTTACTGGGACTCCTTCCCTACTCCTTCAAGTCAGAAGGTCAAACGGTGCAGTTTAATCAATACTTAGGGACTTTAAGACTCTACACAGAGTAACAAAATCTGAGACGTAGGAGTTTTCTGTGTTAGGGCAGTAGCAATTAATTGTTCTACCAGTGATCGAAGGCAAGGGATAATGCAGCATCCAATTACTAATTACTAATATAGCGATGACAGTTAATATTGTAATAACTACAGATATTATGGCATCAGTCCAAGGTCCAAATATTCCATAGAGCCAATTTGACCAAGTGTTTTCAGGCACACCAGAGTTCCTAACAAATTCTGTGGACAACAACTTAAGTTTGTTCAAAGCTTTAGCAATACTTCCATCAGGGGAAGTATTATTCGGAATGTAAGTACAACATTCTGCTCCGAACATGCTGCACACTGATGACTCTTTGGCGAGTAACATGTCAAGGGCGATCCGATTTTGCCCAATTGCTCAACAATGCCTTCTATTGCCTCAATTGTATAACTGATAAATCTCTGCTGATTGTAATAAAGGTAATTTATCCAAACAACATTTTTAGTAGCAGTTACCCCTGCAAATAAAACTGATGTAAACCCAGCTGCAATTACGTTTTGTGCTTTAAATTCATCCGGAACTCCAACAGGTGCACCAATAGCACTGAGGTAGATGTCCTCATTAAACGATCCATGAGGTTTGGGCTCAGACTGATTTGACAACGACCTCTTGTTCACGTAGTTATGTCTTGAGATAGCTCTATATGGCAATTGAGTTTGTATAAGGCTTAGTGAATTTGCTGGGCCTATGGTGAACGGGATAATTAACTTTACTGGTGCACAAATGCCTGACCATGTTTTTGATCAAATAGCATACAGACGTAAACCTGCACATAACCACCAAATATCAGCGCGGGCAGTAGAGTGATTAGTCAAAAGAGCAAATTTTCCATAATTATCAGAAGATAAAGTCTGATTACAGAAATTGTTAGCGAAACTCTCTATTTCGTTCTTATCATCACTTCTTGCATCTGTATGTGTAATAGTATCTTTAAGAAAACAGGTATATTTAGCTGTTCCCATAATCCAAAATGTAGGTACATCTTTGGAGATTACCACTGGCAGTTTATGGTGGAGGTGGAAACATGCATCAGTTTTATCAAACACCTTGCTTGTGAAAAGTTTAAGTGCAGGTCAGGTCTTCCTCATTAGAATATGGTATAGATGTGGTGGTCAATAGTGGTCTGGCTGCGGAACACACAATGCAGTCTTCCGTAGTTAAGGTGTGCGCAGTGTACTGTACCCATTTCAGCCAAGTATTTTCATTCATTTCTATCCCCGTTTCGATTTTTATTCCTTCGGTCAAGGAAATTAGATCATTTTCTGGAGCAGGTCTATTAGCTTTTAATATTGTTGTTTGGATGTAGCCTTCAAAATTCAAATTTGTTTTTCTATTGCATGGTATAGAAATACTTTTAGAGCACTCGAACCCTATAGAATATATTCCAGAATCATTGAATGTTGGATTTTTAATAGATAGTATCAAAGGATTACATCGTTGAGTAATTGATTTGCGCTCTCTACAATGTTTTAGATCTGCTTGATAGGATCCATCATCCTTTCTGTGTTTTGTTAAGGTAATTCTCTGCTGTAGATCAGTTTTAAAAGTGTTTTCTTCCTCATTTTGTTGTCCATCAGTACTAGTTATAACTCTGGCAGTCTCTATAACTGTGTCCATAGGCATCTGTTTTTGACAGACAAGTATCCTTACAGACATGCATACATTTAGCACATGATCTATAGTGGGTACATCTAGTATACAGTCTAGCACAGGGGTGTCAAACTCATTTTGGTCCGGGGGCCGTATGCAGCCTACTTTGATCCCAAAAGGGCCGGATCAGAAAACTCAGTTCTCTCTTCAAGTTATCGTATTTTTCTCCGTGTCTCGTAGTGGTGTTTAAGATTATATTCCTCGAGCAACGCCACTTGTTCCAAACACACTGAGCACAGATTTCCCATTCACCTCTGTCAACAAATAGGAATTAGACTATTTTTTCTTGCGAAATCCTGAACTCAGCATCTGCTTTTCTCATTTTGCTGATGAGGGTCACGATGAGGGTCACGGTCGACAGTCAGAACGATCGTCCTTTAAGAGCGTTTGGAAAGAGGAAAGTCTTCATTTGTGCTGCTCTGGTCGAAGTCGCAACGTACAGAAACGCCGGAGACGCTGCTATGCTAAAGCAGAAAATTAACAGAAAAATCTGAAAATGTTAAATATTTTAATAGAAAAATCAGCCGAGGGCCAGATTAAAGGTCTTGGAGGGCCGGATCTGGCCCCCGGGCCGCATGTTTGACACATATGGTCTAGCACTTCACATACATCATTACAAGTTTGTCCCTGAAAGCAATATTTTACAAACTTTGGGGTGTGTCTAGTGTCCCTTTTTTGCCTTTTCAGAATTACTTGTTTCTTACCTGTATTTTTTGTTGTCAAGTCGGTTGCATCGTGGCTCATCGTTTTGATTGTTGGCTGTCCGAGGCCAGTCTCAATACTTCTATGGGTATGTGAAATGTACCAATACACTAGAACAATAGAAAGTATAACAATTAGCATGGTCAAAAATACACATCGAGAATTTTTCAAAAAAACATGGCCTATACTCTCCTTTTCCTTCTCATCCCTTCTCCCCCTTTTGTCCTCCTCTTCCCCTGGAGCTCCTGTGGTGAAGGATGGTCAGCTTTCTTCACCCCGGATGGCAGCTGTGACGGCAACGTCAATTCCAAAGCGTTGAGTGATATTTAAAGCCTTCAGCACATCTTCTTCTCTTTAAGTTCACCTTGGTATTTCTGCAATCGCAATTTCATAGCAGCCAGTTCCAACGCTTGTTTGTTTCCTTCAATCTCCTTCTTATTTTTCTGCCACTTGTTTATTTGATGATTGCAATGTGCATCAAATTCTTCCTCAGGTATATTATACAGTCCCATTACATTCTGGAGCACTTCCTGAACCGGTTTAGGCATAGCTCTAACCAAAGCTGACCCAAAGATGATTGCCATACCAGTCCCTGTGTCAACTGCATCACCCGTGACATCATGGTACAGATTTGTGGCACGTTGTTTGTAGCTGTAATAATCTTCTTTGTCTCCCATCTGCATAGACAATAATTCATCAGTGACAATACATAGAAATCTTGTCCTGAGTTCTCCCTCTAGAGTGTCACGGAAAATATGAAGAGCGTGATTGTTTCGTAGCTGTACCCTTAGTTTCCTGTCCACAGCTCTTTTGATATTTTCAGCAAATTGTTTCATCAGTAGCTTTGGTTATGGCGGCTTGTATGTCTCCCCGACACAATTTATCTCCGGCAGTCTGTTTTATCAGGGCTCTCATCCATGGGACACCACCTTTGGTTAGCCTTGGAAGTGTGAGCATTAAAGCACTCCAGTCCTTCAGTGAAAATGGCTGGTATACTACTTGTTGACCATCCATTCTTATTGGGTAGACAGTTGCATGGTCTTCTTGATCAAAGTCTATTTCTTGCCTCCTCGTGTGTCTCCCCTCATCACTTTTCCTCATCTTTTTCTCCGTTTCCACAACATGAGTCAGAAAAGTCACTTCTTTTTGAACTGCTTCTATTTTTTGTTCTAGTCCTCTCGAGCGTGTTTCAACAGATGTCAGTGCCAACTCTCCTCCAATTATCTTATGAGTTGTCTTTGGGGTTGGACATACATCCAGATCTGGCAGCATCTGAGAAGCAGGGGGTGTTCTGTATTTCTGACCTTCAGTGGTGACACCGGAATATGGAGGAGGATCATCTTTCCTTGACACATCACAGCCGTATTCTCCTTCTGGGGATGGATTTGTTGCGTATCGTAATGTACTCTCTAGTCGGGGAACATCTTCTTTTTCTGATTTTTCAGATTCTTCCCAGAAATTTCTGTCTTTAGAGCGTGTGAAATATTTGTGTGGTAGTTTATCTTATATATTGGATATATTTTCACAGCAGGTTCTCTTAAAGTTTCTCTCTGAAGCTCCTCCTTGAAAATCACACCCTCCTCATTTTGTTTGAGAACTAAAATGGAGGACAAATTTCTCGTCTCTTGCATTACATTCATTTCTTTTGCCCATTGGTACATCTTTTTGGCCATATTCCTCTCATTCTCGTACTTCTGTATTTTTGATTGGTTCATCTTCCTCATTATAGCATTTCTGGTGGACTTCAGTTTACGTTGCTTAATTTTTTCCTTGTAATAACTTCTTATATTCCTCCACTGCTCTTCTGTTGGGGCGAATCTCTTTTTTCCTCCATGTATCATCTTTTTCTTGACATATTTCTTGACCATATCTTGAATCGCAGTTTGATTTTCTTGCGCCTTTTTCGGGTCTGCCTCTTCTTCCAATGCCATTCCAAAACTCCATCAGTTGACTTAATGTAGTGAAGTGGGACATTTGTGGTATATTAATATTTACCCTCTCAGCTACTGTTTATTATAAATTGTTTTGATTTGATTGGGTCACTGTTTAAATGAACTGTCTATTTCCTGCAATCTACCTGTAGGCACTAAGAGTTTTTTAATCCTAAAAAGCTTCTCTCCTGTTCCCACTTCCTGTCCTTAGACCGATTTCTAAAAAGGAGCAGAAATTTAACATTAGATAGTATTTGACATCTATTTAAGAGGCAACATTAAATTAGTTTGAACAATTTTAATATTCTCCCTTAATAACGGTTTTATTTTACATTACTTAATTCATTACTCATAGGGTAAAGTCAGGTTGAGTGGGACATCAGGACTAAGACACAAACTTGTCTGTTATATAAAAAAATATTTTATTGGCCAATCACAACAATTGTCACTGTTTTATTGCTGAATGTCGACTGGATATGAAACAAGGATTGTGATTGGTCAAGTTGACCTCTGGAACTATGTTATGTGTAGAATAACTCTGTTCATTATATTATAGCAATATATATTTTAGCTTTTTAACACATTATACTGTCACTGTCTTTATAAATGACTTTTAATGAATTGAATGAAATATACATTATACATTTATGAAAATTTGATTTTTAGCATTGTCCCACTTTACCTGATTTCAGCCTGCCTTCTACTATCATTTAACAACAACTACTGTTTTCTAAATTCTTATCTAGTTAATTCATTATAGTAACACTTAATAATGTCTACAGCTCCTTCTCCTTTTCCCCATTGTCTTACACTGAGATCTTATCGCTCGTCTCTCTGTACCTGTTGCTGTGGCCTCGTCATTTTGGTCTTAAAATGTTCGTATGAACCCGCTCTACATGGTCCTGAATTTTTTTCCGCTATTTTGTTCGCCAAAAAAAATCCTATTCATAACATAGAGCCTGGCTCCAGATTTGCCCCGTGGCATCATGAGCCTCATGTGAGCGGCGCTAAACACTATGGGTGACGTCACGCTCAGTCCACTTCTTTTCTATAGACTATGGTCAATGGTTTCAGTGAAGATGATTAAAGTGACTTGTGGTTTCACTGCACAGGAGAAATGTTTTTGACCCGTTTTAATCAGCACAGTTTCTGCCGTGTTAAAAGTCACTGTTCAGAAAGAATCTGTTCAGATACATAAATGTACATTTACAGTACAAAATCGTTCTGTATATGCAGTAAATATCTCATTTTTCATTTTTTTTTTAAATTTAAAAATAGATAGGATGCGGCTTATATACCGGTGCCGTCTGGAAAATACGGTAAATTCGGGTCTGCACAGGAAAAAAACAAAACAATATCTAGGTAAAAATGACTTAAATTAAGAAATGATCTGAAAGTAAAATGATCTGCCAGTGGAATAAGACTTTTTACACTTAAAATATGAAAATACATCTGGCTGCACTTCAAAAAAGTTGAATGTTGCTTGAATTAATAAAAACTCACTTATTCCACTATTTGGTTTTCCAGTGCAGTCCCAAATTGCCGCCTGGTCTCAAATAAATGCCTGGTCTGTTAAGTGCCCTAAACAGTATATTATTTGGTATTTTACAGTATCTAGTGTCGATACTACCTGGAGGATGGATTAGGATCGGATCTTTAGCTCCTCTTATTCCCAGTACGTGAGTGCGTACATCTCACTTAACCTCACGTCACCTCACACTGTCGCCTGTGACGTCCCGTACAGTCACATGTTTCACTCTGTGTGGTCTTGTAAACATGTCCTGAGCTCCCCTCGGCCATGACCTCTAACCCCTGTACCTTTGTTTCTATGGTAACTGCCCTGTTCCTATCATCATTCACTCAGTCAGGTGCTCACTGGTGCAAAAGCATCACTGTTAACTCATTAAAAAGAGGCAAAAGTCAAGGCCATTTTGAGCTGTAAAAACAGCTCTGCTTTAACTCCACGGAGATGCAGCAGAGGGTGGAAAAGTGACATAGTGCACCTTTAATATCCTAAAGGTGTTAAAGGTGCTGTACCTGACTTTATCTGCCTTAATACAACACAGACGCACAAACACACTAATACAACACAAACACACTTTAATACAACAGATGCACAAACACACTAATACAACACAAACACACTTTAATACAACACAAACACACTTTAATACAACACAAACACACTTTAATACAACACAAACACACTTTAATACAACAGATGCACAAACACACTTTAATACAACACAAACACACTTTAATACAACAGACGCACAAACACACTTTAATACAACACAAACACACTTTAATACAACACAAACACACTTTAATACAACAGACGCACAAACACACTTTAATACAAACCAAATGCACAAACACACTTTAGTGTATGAATTGACTAATATTAGTATTCTTTGTATGTGGTAAATTGTGCGTGTTTTTGTGGGGGTCGTGTGGCTGGTTCACACCAGCAGCGACTGAGGATGGAAATTAGCTTTGGCTATAATCCTGCGTATTTACAGATATATGTGATTTTTCCATATATTCCGGTTTTGATATGCATTGTCCCTTCAATAAATAAATAAATACAAAATACAAAATATGCACAAACACACTTTAATACAAACCAAATGCACAAACACACTTACACTCACAACGGATGGGTCAAATGCCCCTTATGACGAGAAAGAGAATAAGGCCAGCGTTATGTCGCCCGGTTGGCAACACCGGGGTCCCACCCTGGAGCCAGGCCTGGGGTGGCTGCTTGATGGCGAGCGCCTGGTGGCTGGGCCTTCCCGTACGGGGCACTGCCGGGTACAACCCGAACAAGTGACGTGAGGTCGTCCTCCTGTGGGCCAACCACCTGCAGCTTTGGCACTGGAACCCGACTCCTTGAGAGGGGCTGGACTCTCCATTTCTGTGGCATTAGCTGTGTGGAGCAGCGGCGAGCTGGTATGGGCTCATCGCCCACAGCTCAGCCGTGTCCCTGCGCCTTCGGGTCAGAGACAGGTCTTTCACTGTGGTGTCGGCCTACGGGCCGAACAGCAGTGCAGAGTACCTGGCCTTCTTGGAGTCTCTGGGAGGGGTAGTGGACAGTGCACCGACCGGGGACTCCGTTGTTCTACTGGGGGACTTCAACGCCCACGTGGGCAACGACAGTGACACTTGGAGAGGGGTGACTGAGAGGAACGGCCTCCCCGATCTGAACCCGAGTGGTGTTCTGTTATTGGACTTCTGTGCGAGTCACGGTCTGTCCATAACGACCACCATGTTCGAGCACAAGTGGGTCCATCGGTGGCACCAGGACTCCCTCGACCAGAGGTCGATGAGCGACTTTGTTGTCGTGTCATCTGACCTCCAGTGTGTCTTGGAGACTCGGGTGAAGAGAGGGGCAGAGCTGTCAACTGATCACCACCTGGCTTGGGGGACTCCTGAGGCAGCTGATGAGTACCGCGGGGCCAAGAGTGCTGCAGCCCGGGCAGTTGCAGAGGCAAAAAATCAGGGATGGGAAGAGTTCGGGGAGGCCATGGAGAAGGACTATCGGTTGGCCTCACAGAAATTCTGGCAAACCGTCCGGCGCCTCAGGAGGGGGAAGCAGTGCTTCACCAACACTGTTTGCAGTGTGGGGGGAGAGCTGCTGACCTCGACTGAGGATGTTGTCAGACGCTGGCAGGAATACTTTGAGGATCTCCTCAATCCCAGAAGGCAGAAGCTGGGGACTCAGAGGTGGACTCATCCATCACCCTGGCTGAAGTCACTGAGGTGGTTAAAGCTCCTTGGCTCCTGAATATCTTAAGTCTCTGGATGTTCTGGCGCTGTCTTGGCTGCAACATTGCATGGCAGTCGGGGACAATGTCTCTAGACACTAGTGGTGTCCTTTTTGGGGGGCTCTGGGAGTATGGGGTCCGGGGCCCCTTGCTTAAGGGCTGTCCAGTCCCTGTATGACAGGAGCAGGAGCTGTGGTGCCAGCAGTAAGTCAGATCTGTTCTGATAAAAGTCCGAAGAGACGACTGGAGGAGCCGGATCATCCGGATCGTGTCAGAAGGACGAGCCAGCGAGCACCAACCACCAGGATTATTTTGAAGAAGAAGAAACATTTACATGATCCAGGGAGAAATTCATTCGGCTTTAAAATCAGATTCACTAGCGAGGACCACACCAATAACACATGTGCGAAGCGAAAAGAGTTTATTACATGGAGACGAGGCGGGTCAGCTGGGTTGAGACTCAGGGTGGGGGTTCAGTGTCAATCTTCACATAACCCAGCAGGAACAGGACCCCCCTCGTAGGCATCTTATGTCTGAAGAGAACAGATCAGGGTTGGGAGGGTAGGGTCGAGTCATTCGGGACAAACTGGGTTGCCGGGATAGGCTGCTACGTATAGGCTTCTGGGAAATTGAGGTGTGGTAGAAGTGAGCTGTAATTGGCTAGAGAAGAGGTACGTATAACCCACCTACTTACTTTGAAATTAATTTGTGTTTAAAGTGGAATTCATTTTGATTCAGAATTCAATTATTTTTATTTGGAATTAAAGCTCTCATGTAAACGTGGCAACTGGATCCTGTCTTCACTGTTTCCATTTAAAGTTCCTGAGCTGTGTACATGTGAGTGAAACATTAGAGCTGTTCCCGGTGTTGCTGGAGTGCCAGCCACCTGCTTACTGCCATGATGTTATTGCTTTGCCTAAAATGTTCCGCAGTATGGCATTAAACCTATCTATCAAGTCTATATATCAGGTCACACCACCAGGTCAGATCTGCGGAGAGGTGACCCCGCAGTAAAAAGACATGTTTTTCAAAGCTTTAAAAAGCGCTAAGAGCATCAAAAAACATCTGTAATGAAATACAGACAGATATTTCTAATACCACACTGAAGGATAAGCATTTACCGGCCAGAGCAGTTCTGAACACCGGAACAGGGCAAACAGTCTGTATTCAAGCCTTTTTAATTCAACCTGTTTCTTATTTGTCGAGTTCAGAGAATTTAACCCCAAACCGCTCTCAGAGCACTCCAAAGCAAACATGTTTAATTAAGATTTAGATTAAAACATATTTTGAAAGACTTATTTACTTCATACCTCTTTACAAACCTCCGCGGATATGTACACGCATTCCACTTTTCCAATTACAATGAAACTAACCTTGAACATGTTTTAT
>CM060654.1:41549298-41579298 GCA_030686955.1 Odontamblyopus rebecca | reverse complement strand
ACCACGTGACATCACAAGGTGGAACAGAAGAGCCTAAATCTGCAGGGTTTGTGCGTTTTAAACATGTGTGAATGAAACAAAACACAACTCCAGGTCCGTTTGTGTTGAGGCTGCGTTTGAACGCCATTTCGATTTGTGTGTCAAACGATTTCCAAACTCGTATAATTGAGTTGAAACGTTTAAGCTGAACAAATATATAGAGAGAGGTTGTAGAACAGTTGGATATATAGTGTATTTTCCGTTTATTTTCCATTTTTCTATGCCTTATTTCATGTGTACCCTGTCACCATAACACATTTTCAAGTGCCATATATCGTTGTAAATACTGAAATAATACTGAAATCAAACCATAAAGCAGAATTAAACCCCCCAAAACACTGTTCCAGCTCTCACAAATGAATGCTGTCGTCGTGTCTTTGGGCAAGACACTTCACCCACCTCGCCGCCAGTGTCTGTTAGGACTGGGCATCGTTCAGAAATTGGCTAAAAGGCTTAAATCATGGCTGTGATACTAAAAGTCTTAAACCTTAGTTAAACCACTTCTTGTGCAAACTTCATATGAAACACAAACGTTTAAATGATAAAAATAGTGAAAGTGTCAAATGTGTCGCATAAACGAGTTTCCTTCCTCTAAATAAACAACAAAACTGCACAGTACAAAATTATACAGTAAAATACACCAAAAAATACTCTGGCTGAGATACCAATACAACAGCCCACAATCAATACTGTATTATCACATTAAACAATACGATATATTGATATTTAAATATTTTTGCACGACCCTAGTGTCTGTGTACACTGGTGTATGAGTGTGTGAGTGAACAGGTGAGTGTTTCCTTGTCGAGTGCTTTGAAAGTGGAAAAATGTTTTATAAAAATGTGAATATTTACCATTTATAACGAAGACGGAAGTTAATTCAACCTCCTACACCTCAAATCTCCCCGTATATTGTTTACTCTTTGTTATTATAACATATTGCGATGTGTGAGCTGCTGTGTCCAAATAGTTTCTCTTGTGGATCAATTAAGTTCAAGTCTTAAATAGAAAAATAACGAAACATTTCCCAAGAAAAAGTCTCCACGATGCATCTTGACGCCCAAAATCTACTGAACACTAAAGGTGACGGGTCTGTGTGAGCGAGCGGTGGTGGTTTGATAGTTATGGAAAGGCTCAGCTCTGTCCTTTCGGCACAGATCTGGCTCCTCGCTTCTGCAGGGAGGGAATGAATAATAAATAATGCCATGGAAGCGCTTTGGTTATCCGCGCTGTATAAACGGTTCTGCATTAGGGCTGCGCACAGGGCCGGACAATACGGTGAGAAAACAAACCGAATCGTGATCTCATTCCTGTGACGATCGGCTATTTTGATTCACAAACGAGCCCTTGTGTGCGGCTCTGTGCCTCCACCCACTCCTCCTACTGGTGAGACTCAGCACTGCACCGAGTCACATTTGGAGATTATATTTATTAAAGCTCCTATGTTACACAAAATTGACTCTTGTGAGCTTTAAACAAATGCTGATACTAAAACATGTCCTTGAAGTGATGTTTTGTTTCATTCACACATGTCTGAGTAAACCTTTATTATTAGTCTGCCTGTTAGGGACGTAACAATAACGTAAATCTGGTGATATCGTATCGTCAGAGGTCTCACAATAATATCGTGGACCATCACAATATATCGAATCCCAAGTCTCTTTGCTTAAATGAATAGTTCTGATGCAGAAATAGCTAAAAAACAGAGGGAACTACATAGACCATGATCCTATCTCGCCCCCAAAAGGAGAACCAATCGGGTTTGCCAATTCTTTTATTCTTTCAGCCATCAGGCTCCTAAATGCACAGGTTAAGGTAACTTTTGCTTGAAATTTGCCTTTTAATAATGTTGGTCCTATTTTTCATCTGACCTCTTGCACTAGCACTTTGTTCCTTAAAATAGTGAGAAAGTGTGAAAGTGATGTGTGCATGGCAGGACTCCCTTGAAAAAGAGATTAGTAATCTCAATGGGACTTTCCTGGGTAAATAAAGGTAAAAAAAAAAGAAAAGATGGTTTATTTTATCCTCATGTGAACCCTCATATCTTTGCCCCAAATCATGTAACTGCATTAAGATCTGTTGTAGACTTGATAAGGATAATAATTTTAATCTTTCATCAAAACACAAAACGATACATTCAGTTTTTGTGATGCTAATGTTTTATTTATGCTGAAAATGAATTCAGGTGATGAGGATTTAGTGGCAGAAGAACCTCCTGTACCACTTCCTGTTTTTCCTCTGCAGCTCCTGGTCCGTTGCTCTGCGCATGTCGGCCAGCAGGGGGCACTGTTCTGTGGAGTTCTTCAGGTCCTCCTCCAGAGCGCTGCACCTCTTACCCTGCAGGGTGCGCTCTTCCTCTGTTCTCTTAAGCACCTGATCCAGTGTTATACACCATGCTTCCTGCAGGGTGCGCTGCTCTTCAGAAGCTTTTAACTCCTCTTTAAGTACAATACAGTGCTTGTCCAGCAGGTTGCACTGTTCCTCAGATCTGGGAAGTGCCTGTTCAAGTTCCATGCGCTTTTCTTCTTGCAGAATTCGCTTCTTCAGCAGCTACTGCTTCAGAGCAGTGAATGTGTCTTCCACCAGGGTGAGCTGTTCCAGAGATCTTTTCAGATAGTTTTCTAACACAATATACCTCTGATCCTGCAGCGTGCGCTGTTCCTCTGATGTCTTTAGTTCTTGGTCTAGTGCCACACACCATTCTATCATTGAATCAAGATGTTTCTCTGATGTTTTCAAGCCCTGCTCCAGCCCACTGCATGTTTTTTCCTGCAGGGTGAGCTGTTCCTCAGATCTTTTCAGATTGTTTTCTAACACAATATACCTCTGATCCTGCAGCGTGCGCTGTTCTTCTGATGTCTTTAGTGCTTGGTCTAGTGCCACACACCGTTTTACCTGCAGATTATACTGTTTCTGAGTTTCCTCCAGCTCCTGCTCCACAGCTCTACATGTCTCCTTCACCAGTATGAGCTGTTCTTCTGTGTTCTTAAGCTTGAGCTCCAGTGCCATACAGTTCTTTTCCTGCAGGGCGTGCTGCTCCTGTGATGTTTTCAACCCTTCCTCCAGAGCACTGCATGTTGTTTTCTGCAGGGCGCACTGCTCTTTAGACCTCCTCAGTGCCTGGTATAGTGCCACACACATTTGGTCCTGCAGGGTGCACTGCTCTTTAGACCTCTTCAGTGCCTGGTATAGTGCCACACACATTTGGTCCTGCAGGGTGCACTGCTCTTTAGACCTCCTCAGTGCCTGGTATAGTGCCACACACATTTGGTCCTGCAGGGTGCACTGCTCTTTAGACCTCCTCAGTGCCTGGTATAGTGCCACACACATTTGGTCCTGCAGGGTGCACTGCTCTTTAGACCTCTTCAGTGCCTGGTATAGTGCCACACACCTTTGGTCCTGCAGGGTGCACTGTTTAGTCAGACCCTGGTTCTCCTCTTTCACTGTGTCCAGTGCAGTTTGGAGAACTCTTATTGCAGCGTCCTTCTCCTCCAGTTGTTTGAGAAGATGCTCCTCTCTGGTTCTGTCCTGAAAGGCTTTGGAGGCAGTTTGGAGTCGAGACATGACAAAAGTCATGCCCTTCTCGTCTTCCTCCTTAGACCTCTGTTGATTTTGAGGTCCTAGGTGCTCTCTTTCTAACTCTTCCAGAGTTAGAAAGGTGTGGACCACAGGGGGTCCAGAGGGCTGTGTGTTGGTTGGTGCTTCCTCCAGCTCCTCCATCAGGTTGAACTCCTGGCTGTAGAGGAGTTCGTCGTCTTCAGACATGTAATCACACCAAGCTTTGGACATCTTTGTTTCTGCGAGTTGCGTAGTTGTGTATCAGTCGAAGGTCTGAGTTGAAGTGAGTTTCTCAGGACCTGTGTCGCCCTTATATACTTATAGAACCCTTTATAAGAGACTCTTGATGATGTCACAAAGAAATAGAATGTCTGACGGAACGTGTTGCCAGGTGACGCCAGGTGAATCTTTCCTTGTATGGACATGAGTGGGTTGCCATAGTTACACAATGCTGAATGTCAATAATTACATTGGAAGTGTCTGAATGTCCATCCTAGGCCCTAAACCCCAAACACTACATTGACCTGCACTCTTTAGTGAACTCTATAGAACCTCATTCACTGAGGTCCAGACGCAGTTCACGACTTTGAGGTCACATGTGTATTAGACCTCAATTAGTCTTGATTTAGACCTTATTTAAAACTGGTGTAGACCTGATTTAGACCTAGTTTAGTCCTGGTTTACTTTTGGTTTAGATCTGGGTCAGACTTTTAGTAATTAGACATGGTTTAGCCCTATATTAGTCCTGGTTTAGACGTGGATTAGTCCTGGTTTGTCACTGTATTTCTCCAGGTTTAGTCCTGTACAGTATATTAGACCTGATTTAGTCCTGGTTAAGACTTGAACAATGGTTTTGTCCAGTGGTGTAGTGGGGATTTTTTAAGTGGGTGTACGCGTTTCTGGGATGTTCTATATATACACACAGAACATCAATTATAGGCTACAACACCAGTTGAACTAACGTTAAATTTAATGTTTTACTACTCCAAAATAATCACAGGCCAACGTTATTAAGCATAACTCGCATTAGAACAATGATCAACAAACATTTCAATAACCCGCAGACAGCGCTGCCTCGAAAGCAAAAAAAACAGAGTAACTTACAGTTGATGTTTTCATTGACTGTCAAAGAAACCGCCACACTGGGTCAGGAGGTTCGCTGCGGGTTTCGGTGGCTGGTCTTGTTCTCCTGTCTTCAGCCGAGCGATGGCATCGCAACCAAGTGGTCACGTAGCTTGTCGGGTCCTACTGTTTCATCGGTGGTCCATGTAGCTTGATGAACATCAAAGCAGATACCCTTTCAATCAGCAACCTTGTGCGGATCGGGGTGATTATAAGATTCATTTGGCTGAATCCCCTTTCGCACTCTGCAGTGCTGCATGGAATGAGTTTCGTGCAGTTCATTAAAGGCCTCAGATCCGCAGGTGTGTCACCGTCATCCCTGGAGCTCTCGATGAAATCCCTAAATCCATTGATTGCACTTGCGATGTGTAGTCGAAAACGTTGGCAAAGTGCAGCTATTTCAGTCTCTCCAAAGCCAGGCGGCATATCTTGCGCAGGTGACCAGTTCCCCCGCTCCAGAACATTAAGTTGCTTAATCAACTGAACATAGTCCGACTCGTCCTGGGCGTTTGCTCGTCTAGATGATACAGTAGTGAACATCCGATGGCTTATATTGTTGCTTAGACTTCTAAGAAACTGTTGTCGGTTTATGGAAACAATTTTTGCATTGTCTGTAAGCTCAACGGAACCAAATCTGCCTGTTGACACAGCGATTTCAGTAGCAAGGACTTTTGGCCCTGGTCCCATTGCATCAATGAATCGAATGCTGCATTTAATCAGTTTGTCTGTGTAGGGCACTGATGCAGTACGTCTTTGCAAACATTCTGACAGCAGAGCTAACTCGTTTAGCGTGTCATGCATAAGTGCTAAATCCAGCAAGAACTGCTTTGAAGTCAGCCGCTTCAACAACCCTCTATATGACATCCTGTCGGAAGCCGCTCGCTTCTCATCTGTCATTGCAAAGTTAAAGTGAGCACATAATGCTTCAAAATCCCAAACGGCAGACACTGTGCACAAAGAACTAGACACCAATGTTCCAATGTTGCAGCGCACTCTGCCAATTCTTTTTGATTCTGGGGTGATCTACTGTAGACAGTGTATAATTTGTCCATAAATGCCTGAAAATGGTTTACACCACTAACGTCAGACACAGTATCGCTAACTGCCAGCTCTAGTCTATGATTTAGACAATGCCAAATCAAAATATTGGGATAGCGTTCAGTCATTCGTTTGGCCACACCAGATTTTCGCCCCAACATTACGCTGGCTCCATCACTTGCAAACGCTACTAAGTGCTTCTTCAGGTAAGTGTCATCAAAGCCGTGTGCATCTAGGCACTTGAGCAGATACTGCAGAATTGTGTCCGCTGTTTGGTTTGGAAGTTCTATTAGATCTAGGAACATAAAGTGTGGATCGTAGGTCTTGTCTGTTTCACATTTGAGATAGACGATCAATGCAGTTTTACATCCTAGGCTCGTTGATTCATCAATGAGAACTGAAATTTTCCCTTCTATTTCCTGGATTCGTTGGCAGGCTTTTTTACGCATTTGGGTAGCAATGTGATCAGTTATCTGTGTTGCACTGTAACGGGAGTGCAAGCCAACGCCCGTGTCGATTCCATTCTCACTTTGTAGCTCCATCAGTCCATAATGATCAGAAAAAGGTCTGTTTTTCTGTACTATGTGATAAACGGTCCGGAACACAGCACAAGTAGCCTTCATGTAGGATGCATTCATTCTGTCACAAACTTTAGCGATTGTGTCACGGGGTCCTCTTCAAAACACTCAGGCTGAGTCGGGATGCTCGTTTAGGATGTTTTATTCCACAGTGCAGAACAGGAAAAACAGGCGCAAAAATGTGTGCAGGAAATATTTACAGTGAAACAGTGAGAAAAAAGGTCTATTTACAGGGCAGGCCAAAAAAAAAGGTTGACTTCTACAAGTCTCTCTCTAGTTCTCGCTCCACTCTCCCTTAGTCTCTCAGTCGTTTGCTTGCTCGCTCCCTCGCTTGTCCAGCGAAACACTACCTTCATTGCAGCTAGGACACGACAAGACACGACCCGACCAGACACAACGAGAGTAGAAACTAGACTGACACCAGGTGCTGAGCGGCAGGGCGCACCTTTATACACCCCTCGCCCCTCCCACCTTACGTAACTCCCCTCTAAAAGCTTAATTAAATAATTTCTACAACTAAATGATTATTACTGGGGCCAACAGTTACACATAGAGAATTGCTTAGATCTCACATCCATAAATGCCCGAAAATGGGTTAAACACAAATAAAACACAGTTAATTGTCCAGGCCAGTCACCTGTGGCTCACATGACCCCGGAGCGCGCACGACGGGAGGATTTAAGCTCCTGATGTGGATGTGTCCGGGTTTGCCAGTGCGCACCGGGATGCGGCAGCAGCGGCAGCGCGAAACAGTCGACCACCGCGGGTCTCTGAAGGACAGCTCCGGCGCTTCCAAGTGTGCACCCTTAGTCACGGCCGAGAACACGCAAAAGCGAAGTCCACTGCACGCCCGCACCGCAGCGCGGAGCCCAGCAAACAAGGAAACAGGTGAGCACGCGTCTTCCCACGTTTTCCCCCGGGGACCGTGCTCTCAGGGACGGACCTGCTCCGTCACATCATCCCTCCCCTCTGGAAGGTTGGCTCTGTGGGACAACCTTGAGCGATCGTCACTGTATTGTCCATTCCGGCTTTGGCTCTTGGCGGAAGGAGGCACATCCTCAGCTTCGAGCTCCCTGGTGCCCCCAGGGCAGCAGTTCCAGCACCGGACCACTCCCTGTGCAGGTGCCGCTCCCAGTAGCCGAGGCCCTGCAGACAGAGGCCGCAACGGAGAGGCTGCAATCCAGGACGAGCTGCTCCAAGCTCCCGAAGCTCCCTCTGAACCCGCAATTTCCTCCTTGTCCTTGCGCTGTGCATGCATCCAGCGTCCAGCCATCCCACTTCTGACACCATAATGTCACGGGGTCCTCTTCAAAACACTCAGGCTGAGTCGGGATGCTCGTTTAGGATGTTTTATTCCACAGTGCAGAACAGGAAAAACAGGCGCAAAAATGTGTGCAGGAAATATTTACAGTGAAACAGTGAGAAAAAAGGTCTATTTACAGGGCAGGCCAAAAAAAGGTTGACTTCTCCTACAAGTCTCTCTCTAGTTCTCGCTCCACTCTCCCTTAGTCTCTCAGTCGTTTGCTTGCTCGCTCCCTCGCTTGTCCAGCGAAACACTACCTTCATTGCAGCTAGGACACGACAAGACACGACCCGACCAGACACGACGAGAGTAGAAACTAGACTGACACCAGGTGCTGAGCGGCAGGGCGCACCTTTATACACCCCTTGCCCCTCCCACCTTACGTAACTCCCCTCTAAAAGGTTAATTAAATCATTTCTACAACTAAATGATTATTACTGGGGCCAACAGTTACACATAGAGAATTGCTTAGATCTCACATCCATAAATGCCCGAAAATGGGTTAAACACAAATAAAACACAGTTAATTGTCCAGGCCAGTCACCTGTGGCTCACATGACCCCGGAGCGCGCACGACGGGAGGATTTAAGCTCCTGACGTGGATGTGTCCGGGTTTGCCAGTGCGCACCGGGATGCGGCAGCAGCGGCAGCGCGAAACAGTCGACCACCGCGGGTCTCTGAAGGACAGCTCCGGTGCTTCCAAGTGTGCACCCTTAGTCGCGGCCGAGAACACGCAAAAGCAAAGTCCACTGCACGCCCGCACCGCAGCGCGGAGCCCAGCAAACAAGGAAACAGGTGAGCACGCGTCTTCCCACGTTTTCCCCCGGGGACCGTGCTCTCAGGGACGGACCTGCTCCGTCACAGATTGTCTCTCTTTTTGCAATAGCCTGAATGCGCTGAGCAGCGACGTGTCCACTTGAATGTTCATGTCTGAGAATTTTTTTCCGAAGAGACGTTAGCATTGTGCTCTTATCTGTTCCACTATAGCTAATCCTGTAGGAACGCCATTCGTCTCCCATTCGTGAACCCTGGGCTTTGAATACAGACAAATCACTAATGGACGAGCACACCTTGCAGCCAAGTTTCCCGTCCTTATCATCGATCCAGGGATAGGCCTCCTTCTTTCTCTTCCACATGTCTTCACTCCAAATCGCGAACGGTGAGCTACTGGAGCTCCCCGCCACCTCCGTGCTAGCATCACCATGGCTAGCATTAGTTGACGAAGTGACTTCGGTGTTGGCGCTGACTGGTTGCTCAACTTGCTCACACAAAGTCTCTGAATTGGGTGTCTGGATACTGGTGGCGTCTTTCTCTTTCCGAAAATAAAAATCAATGTTTTTCTGCTTTTTCTCTGTCATTTTAGTGCAGGGCTAAAACCGAAATAAAAATTGAACGTGGCGTCAGGAGAAGTGGGTGGACGGCGTACCCCCGCATACCACGCCCACTACACCCCTGGTTTTGTCCTCTAGTGGTCCTGTTTTAGACCTGGTTCAGATTGGGTTTAGACCTAGTTTAGACCTGATTTAGTTTTGGTATAGACCTAGTTCAGATCTGGCTTAGCCCTATATTAGTTCTGGTTTAGACCTGGTTTAAATCTGGTTCAGACCTGGTTTAGTCCTGTATTAGTCCTGTATTAGAGCTGTATTAGAACCCCTCGGAGGAATAAGATGGACTCGCAGCCCCGACTTTGAACTACACTAAATGTGAACTGTGCCTGAGTGAACTGTGGTAGTAGTTATTACCCCACAGAAGTAAAATTCCCCCCTCTTTAAGCAGGGCTCTACAGTGCGCCCATTTCACTCGCATTTGCGAGTAAATATTTTGTCGTGCGAACGTGGTAAACAAAACAGGCGCACATGTGCGAGTGCTTCTGCAGCCACAATAAGGAGAACTGCGCACAGACGTAACGTGACGAGTTAAACGTTCTACATGTGTCAAACATTAGGGGCAAACTCACACTAGGACTTTAGAATCGTGCCCAAGCCTGGATCGCACCTAAAGCGCCGCACGCCCAGCGCGAGCGCAACCGAACCGTGCATGACCCCAGCATACGAGCTCCGCGTGTGGCCGATATCACTGATGGAACAAACTCTTCAAAACACACCCACGCCCCCTTAACTGAGGAGCAGCACCGCAGCAGGACCCACACCTGTCCCACACTCAGTAGACACTCCCGTGCTGCTGGACTTCCTTCTCTGCCAAAGCGATGGTTTTGTCTTGGTCTTGTCTCGGACTCGAGCGCATTTGGACTCGATCTCGTCACAGACTCAAGGTCTGAATACTGAGTCCATCATATTTCATTACGGCCGCTGCTGTCCGCACTAAACTTGTACCGGTGTGCGGGACCTGTGCACTGGAGCCCGCGGACACCGCGGCACCGCCAGCGCGCGGCTCGTCCACAGCGCCACCCTCCTGTAACAGCCTGCATCACAGGGCAGGTTAAACATCCAACCTGTCCATCCGCCTCGTCAAACACGCAATATTAATTTTATGTCTGTGTCCGCACAGAGCAGAGCTACGGCACAGAGCAGGTGATCTGTGGGCTAAAGAAAATGCCAAATAAATTTGTTTGTCACAATGTGTGTTTGGTTTGGTGCAGAGACTAAATATCACTTTAAAACAAGAGAATGTAACTCCAGGAATTTGAAAATACAGGTTTAAAAATCCTACCTACGTTTTACACTTTGAAACAGTTTTGTGTAAAGTGCAGTGGAAGTTCTGTTAAAGAAGAGGTCCTTAAACTGTGGGTGAAGGTCCAAAAAGGACCACAGAGTGTTTAAGTGCAGTACAGTTTGTTTGGCTTATTTTAAGTCTAATTATTAACCAGATAAATGAAGATATATTTATAAAAACATTGCGATCATGCAGGAAAAGTACAGTCATAATTCTTTTGTTTTCTGTATTAAATTTATTCAGTGTTGGTGTTGGTATGTGCAAGTTCTGCTCTGTAATAATCATTTAAAACGAAAACCTATTTGTGCCATTTTTCTTTCTGTGCTCCTAAAATTTTTGACTTAGGGGCACATGTGTTCCTGAAAAAAAAAGTTAGTGTAGAGCCCTGTTTGTACTAGATTTTGAATTAGAAATACTGCTCAATTCACTTTTAATTTTTTAATATAATACTATCACAATGTATCAAATCACTGTCTCTTTGCTTAAATCAATAGTTCTGATGCAGAAATAGCTAAAAAACAGAGGGAACTACATAGACCATGATCCTTTGCTCTGTTTCAGTGCAGACAACATAACTGTTCTAAGCACTTTATAATAATAATAATAATAATAATAATAATAATAATAATAATAATAATAATAATAATAATAATAATAATAATAAATAGAGCCGCAAGCGGGGATGATCGGTCCTCACATGCACCTACACTGCACCCCGCAAACGGCGTACACTGCAAACACCATGCCCCACACTAACCCTAATAACCGTAAGCCCCAACCACACTTTTCATCTGCTTTACAGTGTGTTATATTCAGACCGAGATCACGTATTAGTGATTCAAATTTCAGCACAATCGGACTAAGTCTGAGCCAACGGGAGCAAATTTGCACATTGAATATTGTCTAAATTTTGATTGAACTTTGGAGCTTCGCCGCACGTAAACGTGACAGTTTTCAAAAAAATGGAGGAAACTTTTAAAGCTGCACTTCTCTAGATGATGTACGGTGATTTTCAGCACTTCTCTAGATGATGTAGGTGATTTTCAGCTCTTCTCTAGATGATGTAGGTGATTTTCAGCTCTTCTCTAGATGATGTAGGTGATTTTCAGCTCTTCTCTAGATGATGTAGGTGATTTTCAGCACTTCTCTAGATGATGTAGGTGATTTTCAGCACTTCTCTAGATGATGTAGGTGATTTTCAGCACTTCTCTAGATGATGTAGGTGATTTTCAGCACTTCTCTAGATGATGTAGGTGATTTTCAGCACTTCTCTAGATGATGTACGGTGATTTTCAGCTCTTCTCTAGATGATGTAGGTGATTTTCAGCACTTCTCTAGATGATGTAGGTGATTTTCAGCACTTCTCTAGATGATGTAGGCGATTTTCAACTCTTCTCTAGATGATGTAGGTGATTTTCAGCACTTCTCTAGATGATGTACGGTGATTTTCAGCACTTCTCGAGATGATGTAGGTGATTTTCAGCACTTCTCTAGATGATGTAGGGTGATTTTCAGCACTTCTCTAGATGATGTACGGTAATTTTCAGCTCTTCTCTAGATGATGTACGGTGATTTTCAGCACTTCTCTAGATGATGTAGGTGATTTTCAGCACTTCTCTAGATGATGTACGGTGATTTTCAGCTCTTCTCTAGATGATGTACGGTGATTTTCAGCCCTGTGGGTGAAGCACCTTCAGAGGAGTTCGTTCAAACGCAACATGAGCAAAAAGGCTCTGCATTTTGAAGATTTCAATCCAAGATGGCCGCCTTCTGCTTTGTCAGGGGACATGGCCATAATAATATTTTTTTGTTTGTCTTCACGTGACGAATGCGTGTACCGAATTTCGTGGTTCTATCTATGACTAAGTTGAGCTGGGACGGCTGTAGGGGGCGCTAATGTACCAAATTAATTTTTTTTCACATTCAATAGCTTTAGGGCAGAGAGTTTAAGAACTGTGTCAAATTTAATTGAAATCAGAGTTTGTTTGAGCAAATATTTTTATGACGTTAGGGGGCGCTGATGAGCCATTTTATTTATTTATTGAAAATGGAAATAGTCAAAAGTTAGAGAAGCGGAGTCTTTAACACGTGGCCAAATTTCATGAGTTTTTGACAATGTTCACTGGGTGAAAAATGGGTGAGTGCGTTAGGAGAAAAATAATAATAAAAAGAAGAAGAATATTCTGATAGGAGAACAATGTTCCGCTTTTTTTTGGCTGACAAACTCTACATTTTCGGAAACCTCTGGTGCTACGTCATGGCGAGGGTCCCTGGTCACTAGGGGCGAGTCACGTCGCGTCATTTTAGTTCCCGCCCCCTATGACCATCACTATGTGATACTAATGGGCCCTTCAACAGCCTCTGGCGCTCGGGTCTAATAATGCATCTGTTTTATATGGCACTTTTTGGACACTCAAAGACGCTTTACAGAGCACTAAACTACTATTGTAGCCACAGCTGCCCTGGGACAGACTGACGAAAGTGAGGCTCCAATCTGGACCATTGGGCCCTCTGACCACCACCATAACTCACCCACACACCACTTTCATACTAGGCAATGTGGGTGATGTGCCTTGCCTTAAGGACACTACGAAGGACACTACTTTTTTACCACTGGCGCCCCCCTGTGGCACCTGGAATTCGCAGTGTCTCCATCCAAGTACTGACCAGGCCCTGCTGAGCTTCTGAGATCTGACGGGATCAGGCTCTGACGAGCCGGTATGGCCACTTTGAAACCTTCATTCTTTGGATAAAGTTTTGTGAAGCATTTTTAGAGGAAAAAGGAGCAGATTCACAGTTTTGTGCCTCCACAAAATATTGTAATGAATCTGGAACAGTGAGATGTTTATGGTGAAAATCTGGTCCAGAGAGATTTGGATTTCATTCCATCCCTAATGACAATAAATGTTGTACCAAATGGTCAAAGCATTTTAGAGTCAGTCTTGTTATTCTGTAGAATATCGTAATATCATGAGCTTTCCCACAATATCGCAATAAATATCGTACTGTGAGGTTCATAGCGTGACGATATCGTATCATGACACTTGGATATTGTTACACCCCGACTAAACAGCAGTACTTTCTTTTCTATTCCTATGTGGTCTTATATCGGTGCTTTTTAAAGTGTGTTTGTGCGTCTGTGTTGTATTAAAGTGTGTTTGTGCGTTTGTGTTGTATCAAAGTGTGTTTGTGTGTCTTTTTTGTATTAAAGTGTGTTTGTGCGTCTGTGTTGTATTAAAGTGTGTTTGTGCGTTTGTGTTGTATCAAAGTGTGTTTGTGTGTCTTTTTTGTATTAAAGTGTGTTTGTGTGTCTGTGTTGTATTAAAGTGTGTTTGTGCGTCTGTGTTGTATTAAAGTGTGTTTGTGCGTCTGTGTTGTATTAAAGTGTGTTTGTGCGTTTGTGTTGTATTAAAGTGTGTTTGTGTGTCTGTGTTGTATTAAAGTGTGTTTGTGCGTCTGTGTTGTATTAAAGTGTGTTTGTGCGTCTGTGTTGTATTAAAGTGTGTTTGTGCGTCTGTGTTGTATTAAAGTGTGTTTGTGCGTCTGTGTTGTATTAAAGTGTGTTTGTGCGTCTGTGTTGTATTAAAGTGTGTTTGTGCGTCTGTGTTGTATTAAAGTGTGTTTGTGCGTTTGTGTTGTATTAAAGTGTGTTTGTGTGTCTGTGTTGTATTAAAGTGTGTTTGTGCGTCTGTGTTGTATTAAAGTGTGTTTGTGCGTCTGTGAGCACACACGCTGCTTTGTCCCTGAGTGACCATAGTCTTGGCTCCAGCTCTGGGCGGGAGGAGGAGGCGGCCATGTTGGTACTGTCAGCAGGCGATGGTCAGATTAGGAAGCACCATATGGCCCAAAGAAGAGCTCTGCAAGACTGGAGTTTATGTGTAAACAGACACACAAGGGAGGACAGGAGGAAGAGAGGAAGGAGTGAAGGAGGGAGGAAAAAGGGAGCAAGGAAATAGGAGGTGAGGAAACAGCCAGCAACGCATTCTACTGTTTAAATAAAGAACGTTTTTCTGATCGTCGCGGTATCACAATCAGCATTGAGTATCGAGTCATCTGTGATTCTCTGGTTGGGAGTGAATGGGTGTGTGGGGAGTAAATGGGGGAGTGAATGAGGGTGTGGGGAGTGAATGAGGGTGTGGGGAGTGAATGGGGGAGTGAATGAGGGTGTGGGGAGTGAATGGGGGATGGGGGTGAATGGGGGGTGGGGAGTGAATGGGGGAGTAAACGAGGGTGTGGGGAGTGAATGAGGGTGTGGGGAGTGAATGAGGCTGTGGGGAGTGAATGGGGTGTGGGGAGTGAATGGGGGAGTGAATGGGGTGAGGGGAGTGAATGAGGGAGTGAATGAGGGTGTGGGGAGTGAATGGGGATATGGGGAATGAATGGGGGAGTGAATGGGGTGTGGGAAGTGAATGGGGGTGTGGGGAGTGAATGGGGGAGTGAATGGGGTGTGGGGAGTGAATGGGCGTGTGGGAGTGAATGGGGTGTGGGGAGTGAATGGGGGTGATGGGGGTGTGGGAGTGAATGAGGGTGGGGAGTGAATGGGGTGTGGGAGTGAATGGGGTGTGGGGTGAATGGGGGGTGGGAGTGAATGAGGGTGTGGGGAGTGAATGGGTGTGGGGAGTGAATGGGGGTGTGGGGGAGTGAATGGGGTGTGGGGAGTGAATGGGGAGTGAATGAGGGTGTGGGGAGTGAATGGGGGTGTGGGGAGTGAATGGGGGAGTGAATGAGGGTGTGGGGAGTGAATGGGGGTGTGGGGAGTGAATGGGGGAGTGAATGGGGTGTGGGGAGTGAATGAGGGAGTGAATGAGGGTGTGGGGAGTGAATGGGGATATGGGGAGTGAATGGGGGAGTGAATGGGGTGTGGGGAGTGAATGGGGGTGTGGGGAGTGAATGGGGGAGTGAATGGGGTGTGGGAGTGAATGGGGTGTGGGGAGTGAATGAGGGAGTGAATGGGGTGTGGTGAGTGAATGGGGGAGTGAATGAGGCTGTGGGGAGTGAATGGGGGGTGGGGAGTGAATGGGGGTGGGGGGTGTGTATGGGGGAGTGGCTGGGGGTGTGGGGAGTGAATGGGGGAGTGAATGGGGGTGTGGGGAGTGAATGAGGGGTGGGGAGTGAATGGGGGTGTGGGGAGTGAATGGGGGAGGGGGGTGAATGGGGGGTGGGGAGTGAATGGGGGAGTGAATGGGGGAGTGAATGGGGGTGTGGGGAGTGAATGGGGGTGTGGGGAGTGAATGGGGGGTGGGGAGTGAATGGGGGGTGGGGAGTGAATGGGGGGTGGGGAGTCCCTGCCAGGCCTCGTTAGTTTAATAATTACAGCTCAACTCTCCAGTGCACTTAGCACTGTCCATTATTCAACACAGAGCTGTGCATTATTAATGGGCTTTGATAATGATATGCAGACTTAATCCTCATTTATGGGACTTGAGTGGAAATCATTGGTTTCAGATGAGACAGGATTCTGCCTCAGTCTCTGCTGTTCTTATAGCAAATCTCCAAAAAGCGTTTTCCTTTTCATTTCTATTCGTCTCCAAGTCTATTCTGCTGCTTTATTTATCCACAACTCCCTAAATACTGGGCATTTGGTACGGGGGGCGGGGCTTAGTGTTCTGTGTCAGTCAAAGGTCAAAGGTGCTGTGTTTTCCAAGAGTTCATTTCATAACGAACAGACGTAATTACAGCAAATATTACACTTTATACACTGCCCGCGGTTTTGGGATTTGTTCAGTACAGTTAGCGAATATCTTCACTTATCTGGATCCTTTCTTTCTTTCTTTCTTTTCTTCTGTATGTAAATTACAGCTCAATTTTCCAAAGACCTTGACTAAACGTGTCTCACAAAAAATACGGTAAATGGTCACATTTTTATCCAGTCGTCCCTCACTATAACGCGGTTCACCTTTCGCGGCCTCGCTGTTTCGCAGACTTTTTTGGGTGCAATTTTGTAAGCTTGTTTTTACGGTGTACGGACGTGCGTTGCATTCTGCTTTCTGATTGGCTAAAGGAAACCCCCGCGCTTTGTGTTGCTGCATAATTGAAGGCGACATGTCTAGTTATAAAAATAAAAAAAAACAGAGCCAGCAACTACCCATAACTATTTTTTTCACCCCCAATTTGCGTGGAATGATCGCCCTCCCCGCTCCAAGCTTAGATCACAGAGGGGTTTTCCAGCCTTAAAACTAAAATATATCATAATTGTCAAAAATAAAGCTGGCTACTTCACCCATTTCCCCTATTGTGGGTTATTTTTAGAACGTAACCCCGGCGATAAACGAGGGACCAGCGCTTTTCCACCCACTCACCCGTTCACACACACATTCATTCACCAATGCATGCAGACAGTGGGAGCGAGGCGGGTTAAGTGTCTTGCCCAAGGACACAACAACAGCGTTCATCTCAGTGGATCTGGCCACTCACCGATGATGTTTAGCGTGGGATTCAAACCGCCGACCTCTGGGTCAGTGGGCAGACACCGGCTGAGTTCGTGTCCGACTCCACTATAGACACAGATGCACATTTGCAGCAGAAGCACTGGCACAGAGTGTGTGTTTGGTGTAACTGTGTTTGGGAAGAAAAGTGCCAAAGGTTTGAGGACCTCCTGTTGTCCAAAGATACACTCTGTAACATTTATGTTGGAGGATTTATTGTTCTACATTTACTCAATCGGACCTCCGCAGAAAAATGTTGACAGGTTTTCCTGTTTCTGACGTGGTTTGGTGAATAGTACCTGTGGCCAATATTTATCCTAGTTTAACATTAGTGAAGAAAAGTTGAGTAATTTTGTTTTATGTTTCTTACAGTATGGAAAAAACTATTAAAAGTAAAATACATTGTCAACATTGTGGTTGCTAGGTAACAGTGCAAATGTCTGCTAGTTTGTCATATCTACTGCCCATGTCCAAGCAGGAAGTTAAAACTTAAAAAAGTACTTTTGTTTTAGTCATTGCCTGGATGCTCTCTCCTGTGCTGTCTGAGCCTCGAGCAGAAACGCGCTGAATCACATCTTCAAATGTCATGTGATCCCCTCCTCCTGTAACCCGACCCTCCGCCTGGCCCTCGTGTGCCCAGATGAAGGGCCCCGTCCCTGGGGTCGCCCTCCACATCTGCCCCTGTGTCTGTGGAGCTCCTGGGGGTCAGCAGGGGTCAGTGGGGGTCAGTGGAGTGTGGACATGTCTTTTGTCCTGATGTGTCTCTGTGTTCTGTGAGTTTAGCAGATAAATGACCCCCGAGCTGTAAAAACACAAACAGGAAATACACCACCAGCGCCGACAAAGAAAGGCCCACCTCACTTTTCCATGAGCTTTCATTTGACGTGTATTTGACTTGTATTTGACTTGTATTTGACTTGTTTTCTGGTGTGACGGCGACATCACAGCTGCACCACTCACTATTGTGTTCACGTGGACTGACTGATTTTAGGAGAGGCTTCTATTGTCTTTGTCCAGCACTGATTTAGTCCTGGTTTAGTCCTGGTTAAGTCCCATGGGGGCAGTCATACTGGTCCTGGTTTGGTCCTGTTCTTGTTCCAGTTTAGTCCTGGTTTTGTCTTGGTTTGGTCCTGGTTTAGTCTTGATCTGGTCCTGGTCTTGTCTTAATGTAGTCCTGGTTTAGTTGTAGTTTAGGCTTGATTTGGTCCAGGTTTTGTCTTGGTTTGGTCCTGGTTTAGTCTCGTTGTCCTGTTTTAGTCCTGGTGTATGTTTCCTGTGAATGTGTTATGTCATTTACTCTAACTAGTTTTCGTTTTCTTGTCCTTGTTTTTAAAGATGCACAGATCTGCCTTTGGTATCGATATCGGCGCTGACAGTGAACATTTCTGCTGCATCGGATATTGGCTTCCAAATATCGATTCAGCCAATCTCCTGTTCAGACATGCAAACTGATGTAATGAGACTGGTTGTAATCGGCCCAGAGAGACTCACAGTTGGAGATGTACAGACTAATAATAAAGGTTTACTCATTCAGACGTGTGAATGAAACAAAGCCATAATATCAGAATCGGTATCGGACCTGAGAAAGCTGGATCAGTGCATGCTTGTATTGGCCTCTCTCGCTTTTTGTTGTAACCTGCTCCAAAGCTCAGCTCAGCCTAATCTCATCAGAGCCACTCCTCCTTCTGGTAAATCCTCCCTTTCTTTCAGCCTTTTAGCCCGTTTTTATTCACTTACTTTTCCTTTTGGCGGGAAATCCATTAACGACTTGAAGTTAAAGTCAAACAGAGCCCAGCGATACACATCAGTCACTATCCACACACACACACACACTCACACACACACACTCACACACACACATACACACACACACACACACGTGCGTACTGACACACACACACACACACACACACACACACACGCACACACACTTGCGTACTGACACACACACACACACACACACGCACACACACGTGCGTACTGACACACACACACACACCCACACACACATACACACACACACACACACACACACACACACACACACACACACACACACACACACACACACACATACACACACACAGAGCAGAGGGGCACATCACATTTTTTCAGTAGTCCTTTGTTGGTCAGTGCTCTTCTGTGGAACACTGAGCTAAACAATAACATATTTGTGGAGATGAGTTTTCCAGTTCCCTCTACAGGAACGACTAAGATACTTTATTGAAGCACAATTTCAAATTTCAGCAGCAGCAATGAAACCAACAGACAGAGGTTTAGTCCTGCTTTAGTCCTGGTTTAGTCCTGCTTTAGTCCTGGTTTAGTCCTGCTTTAGTCCTGGTTTAGTCCTGCTTTAGTCCTGGTTTAGTCCTGGTTTAGTCCTGGTTTAGTCCTGGTTTAGTCCTGCTTTAGTCCTGGTTTAGTCCTGGTTTAGTCCTGGTTTGGTCCGTCTTGCTTTAGTCCTGCTTTAGTCCTGCTTTAGTCCTGCTTTAGTCCTGCTTTAGTCCTGGTTTGATCCGTCCTGCTTTAGTCCTGGTTTAGTCCTGGTTTAGTCCTGGTTTAGTCCTGGTTTAGTCCTGCTTTAGTCCTGGTTTAGTCCTGGTTTAGTCCTGGTTTAGTCCTGCTTTAGTCCTGGTTTAGTCCTGGTTTAGTCCTGGTTTAGTCCTGGTTTAGTCCTGCTTTAGTCCTGGTTTAGTTCTTCGTTAGACCCATTAAACCAGAGTCCAGCCGTGTTCACACATTTTATAAATATTATGATGAAAATTTAATGCACGACTCGAGTGAAATATGAAATGGTAATAACGACAGAGAAACAGGTGTAAGGAGAGAGGGAGAGAGGGAGAGAAAGACAGAGAGGAGAGAGAGAAGATGGGAGAGAGACAGTTAGGGAGAGAAGAGAAAGAGGAGAGAGAGAAGAGGGAGAGATAGAAAGGAGAGAGGAGAGAGAGAAGAGGGAGAGATAGAAAGGAGAGAGGAGAGAGGAGATGGGAGACAGAGAGAGAGGGAAGAGAGAGTGGTAAAGAGAAAGAGAGAGAGAAGAAAAAGAGGAGAGAGAGAGGAGAGAGGGGAGAGAGAGGGGAGAGAGAGAGGAGAGAGGGAGAAAGAGAGGAGAAAGAGAAGAGGGAGAGAGTGAAAGGAGAGAGGAGAGAGAGAAGAGGGAGAGATAGAAAGGAGAGAGGAGAGAGGAGATGGGAGACAGAGAGAGAGGGAAGAGAGAGTGGTAAAGAGAAAGAGAGAGAGAAGAAAGAGAGGAGAGAGAGGGGAGAGAGAGGGGAGAGAGAGAGAGGAGAGAGAGAGGAGAGAGAGAGGGGAGAGAGGAGAGAGAGAGGGGAGAGAGAAGAGAAGAGGGAGAGAGAAAGGAGAGAGAGAGGAGAGAGAGAGGAGAGAGAGAGGGGAGAGAGAAGAGAAGAGGGAGAGAGAAAGAAATAGAGATGCGAGAGAAAGAGAAAGGAGAGAGAGAGGTAGAGAGGGAGAAGGTGGAGAGTGAGTCTGTCCAGATCAGTGGTTCTTAACCTTGTTGGAGGTATTGAACTCCACTCGTTTCATCTGCACATTCACTGAACCCTTCTTAATTGGAAAAATAAAATATGTTTTTTTTCAAATTCAAACATTCGTATATATATTTTATTGGTGCACATGCGTGAATCTGCACTGCACATATTCATCCGACCGCTTTCTTTTTTTGCTCGACGTAGTATGAAGGGAAAATATTAAGAAAGAAATGACAAGAAATGACAAGGTGAACAAGCCTCGCTCTCACTCCCCTCAAAGTGTTTCTTCTGGAAGGTCACTCTCACTCTTACGTATGGCGTAAAAAGCCTGTAGCGTCTCAAATGGCCATAGTTACGTCCTTAGCCTCTTGTATGGTCTCCATGGAAACGGAAAACAAACAAAAAAAAACAGCTCATTTCACAAAATCCAAGAGCCCTTTAAACTGCAAATGCTGCACTTCTTAGTTGGTTAAAATTATATGATGTTTTAAAAAAGACACAGATGGATAGATATAGATTCAGACCAATGAATAGAGAGATAGATAGATAGATAGATAGATAGAGAGATAGATAGATAGATAGATAGATAGATAGATAGATAGATAGATAGATAGATAGATAGATAGATAGATAGATAGATAGATAGATAGATAGATACATGGATAGATGGATGGATGTGTATAGAAGCTGCTTAATCTTTATAAATTATGAATAGAACTCAGCACAGAATGAAACACATTTACATCTGACCTCATGTTTAATCTGCTCCAGATTATACTTTACATCTGCTCATTTACATACGCTTTAAACCTGCTTTAGTCCTGGTTCAGTCCTGGTTTAGTCCTGCTTTAGACCTGGTTTAGTCCTGCCTTAGTCCTAGTCTAGTCCTGGTTCAGTCCTGGTTTAGTCCTGCTTTAGACCTGGTTTAGTCCTGGTTTAGACCTGGTTTAGTCCTGCCTTAGTCCTAGTCTAGTCCTGGTTCAGTCCTGGTTTAGTCCTGCTTTAGACCTGGTTTAGTCCTGGTTTAGACCTGGTTTAGTCCTGCCTTAGTCCTAGTCTAGTCCTGGTTCAGTCCTGGTTTAGTCCTGGTTCCGCTCCTCATTTCCATCCTTGGACCTTTGCTTTGTACATGTGTATTCATGTATTCATATAAAAGTAAATATTCTCTGAATATAGAGAGCTCTAATATCTGCCTTTTATTATTTATGCGATCTGTGGTTAGGCCTGGTTTAGTACTGGTTTAATCCTGGTTTAGCACTGGTTTAATCCCAGTTCATCACTGGTTTACTCCTGGTTAGGGTCTTTTTCCTTTTTAATAACCTCTTGTTCATATCTAGTTTAATCAAGGTTTAGCTGTGGCTCTGGTAAGTACTGGTTTAGTTCTGGCTTGATCCCAGTGAAGATTCATTTCATATGATGACAAATGGTCAAATTTTTATATAGCGCTTTTTCACATTAAAGGCTCAAAGCGCTTTACAAGGAACCACTCCCCCATTCACACACACTCATATTCACACCCACTCACGGGGGCGAGGTGGGTTAAGTGTCTTGGCCAAGGACACAGCAACAGCATTCATTTGTGGGAGCTGGAATCACACCGCCAACCTGTGGGTCAGTGTAATGTTTATGACCTTCAGAGTAGTGGACAAAAGCTCGACCAACTGAGCTACTCTCCAGCTTTAAACTTGGGTTAGTCTTGGTTTAGATCTTATTAAGTCCTAGTTTAGTCCTGGTCTAAACCTGGTTTAGTCTTGATTCAGCATACTCTTAAATCCACGTCTGTCATTTGAAAAGGACCAAACAGATGACAGCTGCTCCTAAGTCTGTGTTTAAATTCATGCATTCATTTATGTAAAAGCAAATATGCAATAGGACTTTTCCATGGATTTATATGGAATAATGAATGTGTGATGTGGCCCCTGCACCAGGGACTGTTTCCTATACATTTTATAATAAAGGTGTGTGAGTGTGAGTGTGTGTGTGCGTGTGTGTGTGTGTGTGTGTGCATGTGTGTGTGTGTGTGCATGTGTGTGTGTGTGTGTGTGTGTGTGTGTGTGTGTGCATGTGTGTGTGTGTGTGCGTGTGTGTGTGCATGTGCGTGTGTGTGTGCATGTGTGTACGTGTGTGTGTGTGCGTGTGTGTGTGCGCGTGTGTGCGTGTGCGCGTGTGTGCGTGTGCATGCGTGTGTGTGTGTGCGTATGCGTGTGTGTGCATGCGTGTGCGTATGCGTGTGTGTGCATGTGTGTGCGTATGCGTGTGTGCATGTGCGTGTGTGCATATGCGTGTGTGTGCGTGTGTGCGTGTGTGTGTATGTGCTTGTGTGTGCGTGTGTGTGTGTGTGTGTGTGCGTGTTTGTGTGCATGTGTGTGTTTGTGCGTGTGTGTGCGTATGCGTGTGTGTGTGTGTGCGTATGCGTGTGCGTGTGCATATGCGTGTGCGTGTGTGCGTGTGTGTGTGTGCGTGTGTGTGTGTGCGTGTGTGTGTGTGCGTGTGTGTGTGCGTGTGTGTGTGTGTGCGTATGCGTGTGCGTGCGTGCGTGTGTGTGTGTGTGTGCGTGTGTGTGTGTGTGTGCGTATGCATGTGTGTGTGTGTGTGCGTGTGTGTGTGTGAATGTGTGTGTGAGTGTGAGTATGAGTGTGTGTGTGTGTGTGTGTGTGTGTGTGTGTGTGCATGTGTGTGTGTGCGTGCGTGTGTGTGTGTGCATGTGTGTGTGCGTGTGCGTATGCGTGTGTGTGTGTGTGTGTGCATATGCGTGTGCGTGTGTGTGTGCATGTGTGTGTGTGTGTGCATGTGTGTGTGCGTGTGCGTATGCGTGTGTGTGTGTGCATATGCGTGTGCGTGTGTGTGTGCGTGTGTGCGTGTACGTATGCTTGTGCGTGTGTGTGTGTGTGTGTGTGTGTGCGCTCCTGTGTGCCTGTGTGTATGAGAGAGAGTCCTGGTTTGGGCCTAGATGGGGCCTGGTTTAGTTCTGGTTTAGTTCTGGTTTAGTTCTGGTTTAGTTCTGGTTTAGTTCTGGTTTGGTCCTGCATTAGTCCTGGTTTGGTCCGGGGTAGTGATGGTTTCTTCTAGTGTCTAATTCCATACAGACACACAGAGGCTCATGTGTATTCATGTATTCAGACACACATATTCACATTTGCACAGTGAATGTAGAAGCTGTTTGCTGTTATTCATGTTTGGAGTGGACGGAGGTCTGAGAATGTGCTGGATTTCCATGGCACGGTGGCTGAGTGGCAACACTCAGGCCTCACAGCAAGAAGGTTGCAGGTTCGATCCCCGGGTCACCCGGGCCTTTCTATGTGGAATTTGCATGTTCCTCCCCGTGTCTGGATGGGTTTCCTCCGGGTGCTCCGGTTTCCCCCATCAACCCAAAACATGCAGAACCCCTATGAACTAACATCAAGGACCATGTTGTCCACCCTCCTGTGGGCTCACCACCTGCAGAGGGGTTCATAGGGGGTCAGGTGCTATGAGGATTGGGCAGCACGCTGCCCCCGCGACCCAGCTGGATTGAGCGGGAGAAGATGGATGGATGGTGCTGGATTTCCACAGAGCATTTTCACTCCACACATAGAGGTGGTTGTTGTGGCCACAGCTGCCCTGGGGCAGACAGACAGAATTGAGGCTCCAATCTGCACCATCGGCCCCTCCCACCAACACACACTCCACAGTCATACGAGGCACTGTGGGTGAAGTGTCTTGCTTAAAGACACAATATTTTGCCACTGCACCTGATTTTCCCTGCAATCTTCCATCAGTACTGACCAGGCCCAGCCCAGAGGTCAGACTCTGACAGAACTAACCCACTACAGCCTCTATGTTCCACACAGGAAGTGAGCACAGACACTCTAACGGATCCACTGACTCTGGCTCTGTAGCCCTTCTCTCTGTACCTGCTGCTGTCAGGCTCATTTGACTGGAGCCAAATGCTGTGCGTGATGTCACACTCCCTTTACTTGTTTATACAGTGTGTTTCAGACTTTCTTTTGCCGTTTAAAATCATAGACCTGCGCTGTTTTACCTCATGGTGGCGCTACAGGCTCAGGGCTGACAGCACCAGGCTCACACTCTGAGCTGAACCAATGTCACAGCTGAACCAGGAATCAAATTTTAAATCCAGTTGAGCGAAAAGGACTAACGTGGAGCAAAGCATCATGGTCCCTGTAGTTCCTCTCTCACGTGAAGCAAAGCATCATGGTCCCTGTAGTCCTCTGCAGATGGCCTGTCTCTTTGACCGTGTTAAATGTGCGTGTGGAGTTTTTCACAAACACAAAAAGGTGTTTTAAATTTCAAATGGGATTCTGGAGCAGAGCCAAAGAGGATCTGTGAAGAGCTTAACTCATCCCTCTTTCACTCTCTCTCCTTTCCTCCTTTTCCCTCTCTCCTCTCCCTCCATTCTTACTCTCTCTTTTCCTGTCTTTCTCCCTCACAACAGTATTTTTTATGGTCTTGGTTTTGGCCTGTCGTGTATGTGTGTCAATGGAAAAATTATGCACCAAAATAATCTCATCCTGGACCAAACCCGGACCAAACCCGGACCAAACCCGGACCAATACAGGACTAATATTGTCACAATACGAGGAATGTAACAATAACTGAAATCTGGCGATATCGTATCGTCAAAGGTCTCACAATAATATTGTGGGCATCACAACATATCGAATCCCAAGTCTCTTTGCTTAAATGAACAGTTCTGATTCAGAAATAGCTAAAAATACAGAGGGAACTACATAGACCATGATCCTTTGCTCTGTTTCAGTGCAGACGACATGAAGAAATAACTGTTCTGCACTTTGAAATCTTCATTCTTTGGATTAAGTCTGTGAAGCATTTTTAGAGGAAAAAGGAGCAGATTCACAGTTTTGTGCCTCCACAAAGTATTATAATAAATCTGGTACAGTGAGATGTTTATGGTGAAAATATCGTACAGAGAGATTTGGATTTCGTTCCATCCCTAATGACAATAAATGCTGTCAATGAATGTCTTATTATGTAGAATGACCCATAAATGCATCACTGGTCAGGCACAACTGTATCGGCAAGATCTGATCAGTCTGTAATCGTCCCCCCGCTCCCTCAGATCTTCAGGCAGCTCCTTCAGGTCCCCTCCACTAGGCTCCGTACAGTGGGGGGCCGAGTCTTCTGTTCAGCTGCACCACGACTCTGGAGCTGCCTCCCTGTCCAGCTGAGAGCCACACTGAGCCTGGACTCTTTTAAAGCCAATCTAAAGACTTTTCTATTTAGAAAAGTTTACTGTTGATGCTTTTCGTATTTAGCAACTAGCATTGTTTTTAAAGTTCTTGTTTTATTGTAGCACTCTGAGATTCAGTGGAATGAAAAGTGCACTATAAATGAAATAATATCGTAATATTATGAGCCTCTCCACCATATCGTGAACTTTCCCATGATATCGCAATAAATATCTACCGTGAGGTTCATACTGTGACAATACCGTACCGTAAGACTTGGGTATCGTTACACCACTACACAATACTAATCTTCGATACTCAATGTAGGGTTGAGTGGTAATACAGTAATCCAGTATCCCGCGGTATCAAAAAGTAGCAGTGGTATCAGTTTCATTCCCGTCTTTAAAAAAATGGGGACCTAAAACCACAGCGTGGACTTTCTCCCCTCCGAACACCGAGAGTCGAGAGGGGACGAGGCTGAAGAGGAGGAAGTTCCCGCTTGAGACCAAAGTCAGACTTTCACGGAGGAGACGGTAAAGCCGCACAGCCTCCATGCCGACCGACATGCATTTGCATACAGCTCATTTGCATACAGTATAAGCACTGATAAAAACAGCTCGTGCGCTAATGCTGATGAGATCGAACGCGCTGCAAAGTTTGGTTTAATCAGAACTTGTGCCTCATCTTCAAATATAAAGCTGCTCTTCTATAATTCCTGATCATGGTAATGTCGTACACCCCGGTAAACTGCTGAGATGGTTTAACAGTATAAAAATTTGGATACCGCGCAACCCTACTCAGTACCAACTGTAATTGATTAGTATCGGATTTTCGTACTTTTGACCTACCCAGGAGCAGCTGGACTAACCCATCGCTCTTCTCTCTTTTCACGTCACATTAAAAGGCTTTGAGTTAATTTTGTCTTGTGGCTCTGGACGTAACACAACCATGACACTGTGTGAATATGGAATCTAAAATGTCCTCCTCTCTTTTCCACCTCCTCCTCTCCTCTTTCTCTCCTCCTCCTCTCATCCTTCCCTCACTCTCCTCCCACTCTCCTCCTCTGTTTCCTCTGCTCTCTCCATCTCCTCTCCTCCTACACAGACCCAAGTAGAACATGCAAATCAAAAAGGCCACACTCCTCCCGAGCTACAACCACCTGATGACATCATGAGGTTGACTCAAGCGTTGGGTCAATCGCTCCGAAGGGAAACAAACTAAATAAGCGGCGTGACTAAAACCAAATTCCCAGTGTCTTTTTTTAAACCTTACAACACCGACAAACGTGCAAATGTGGAAAACACTGAATCTTGATCCTGTTTCAAAAAGAAGTGAAAGGCCCCGGTGGTTGTGCTCCTCGCCCTCTCATCGCTCACGGCTTCACGTTCCACTCTTTTTTTAACTTTTCTCTCTGACAGCGTAACCTCTGCATTGTAATTCCCGAGCGCCCGTGGACCTGTTCGTATCGTATCTGAGAATGGGCCTGTTTAAACCGGAGCTGCACCTGACCCCTCGTCTCCACGTTTAAAAGCCTCACAGCTAATTTGGCGTGATGAGGCCGGCTTCTCGTTAGCGCTGACGATTACGCCCATTAGACATTATTTATTCCTTTTATTCAATTCCCTGTAAGTGGTAGATGTTTCTCGGGGCTGTATCTCAGAGTCGTAACTGCGAGCGCTTGAGAAGAACGCGCACGCTTCATTTGGATTCATTGAAAAACGGTGGTAACCTGGTGTCATTAAAGCGATTAGGCAGATTAGGCAGAGGCCAAATGTGCTCCCAGAACACAGGAGGGTCTCTTAGAATCCGCTGTCAGGTGACTCTGTTTAGACCTGGGCTAATGGGTTAGACCTGCTTTAGTCCTCCTGGTTAAGTCCCAGTTTAGTCCCAGTTTAGTCCTTGTTTAGTCCTAGTTTAGTCCTAGTTTAGTCCCAGTTTAGTCCTAGATTAGTCCTGGTTTAGTCCTCATGTTGTCTTGGCTCAGTCCTGGTTCAGTCCTGGTTCAGTCCTGGTTCAGTCCTGGTTCAGTCCTGGTTCAGTCCTGGTTTAGTTTACTCCAGGATAAGCAGTTTTTTGAGTTGTGATGGTTCAGGAGGATTAGAGCCCTTTAAACTTTGTAAGAATGAACTAGAGGGTCAGAGGGGGCAGAGGGTCAGAGGGTCAGAAGGGGCAGAGGGGGCAGAGGGTCAGAGGGAGCATAAGGGTCAGAGGGAGCAGAGGGTCAGAGGGAGCAGAGGGTCGGGGGCAGAGGCTCAGAAGGGGCAGAGGGGTCAGAGGGGGCAGAGGGGCAGAATGGGCAGAGGGGCAGAGGGGGTAGATGGTCAGAGGGGCAGAGGGTCAGAAGGGACGGGGGGCTGAGGGGTCAGAGGGAGCAGAAGAAGCAGAGGGAACAGAGGGGGCAGATGGGACAGAGGGTCAGAAGGGTCAGAGTGTTAGAAGGGTCAGAGGGGGCAGATGGGACAGAGGGGGCAGATGGGACAGAGGGTCAGAGGGGGCAGATGGGACAGAGGGTCAGAAGGGGCAGAGGGGGCAGAATGGGCAGAGGGGGTAGATGGTCAGAGGGGCAGAGGGTCAGAGGGGACGGGGGGCTGATGGGTCAGGGAGCAGAAGGGGCAGAGGGAGCAGAGGGGGCATATGGGACAGAGGGTCAGAAGGGTCAGAGTGTTAGAAGGGTCAGAGGGGGCAGATGGGACAGAGGGGGCAGATGGGACAGAGGGTCAGAGGGGATAGAGGGGGCAGAGGGAGCAGAAAGGGCAGAGGGTCAGAGGAGACAGAGGGTCAGACGAGACAGATGGGACAGAGGGAGCAGAGGGTAGAGGGGGCAGAGAGTCAGAGGGTCAGAAGGGACAGAAGGGGCAGAGGGTCAGAGGAGGCAGATGGGACAGAGGGAGCAGAGGGTTCAGAGGGGTCAGAGGGTCAGAGGGAGCAGAAGGGGCAGAGGGGGCAGTGGTTCAGAGGGGACAGAGGGTCAGAGGTTCAGAAGGGCCAGAGGGAGCAGAGGGTCAGAGGGGACAGAGGGAGCAGAGGGTCAGAAGTGAAGCCCAGGTGCAGGGCGGTGGGGCAGATATAGGCCGCCCTGCCCCCTGCTGGAGGTGGAGCAGTGTGCATGTGTGTTGGCCTGGGCCCACTCACCTCCTCTGCTCACAGTCCCCGGAGAAAAGCCCGAACTGTGAAACGGATTCCTGACAGTTTCACACAAACAGCAGCAGTTACAGAAGTGTTTACAGACACCATCTATACAGTCCCTTTATTTAGAGCCGACAGCACTGCAAAAAAGAACAGGACCTGAAACCACATCTGTTTGACCTGATTTTTGATTCATTTTTGTGATTGTTGGTCCACGTGTTTCAGATGTGCTTCACTGGTTTTGGTTTTACATTCTAGAAACAGGTTAGGTTAAGGCATGAGTCTCCAACCTCCACAGCTCCCAGTGACTCTGGAATTTCTGAATTCTATGTTTTGTGCATAATAAATAAGTAAATAAATAAGTAATATCTGATTAATTACCATTGTAAAAGTCTCATTTTGACGCCTAACTTGGTGCCAATAACTGGATAATGGTTTATGTTTTATAAGCATCCAACCGTTCCCCATCTAAGGCTCGCCGTGGCTCTTCTACTGATTCTTTTGTTTTGCTGCGACTGCCGAAATTGTTTTAGTCCTGGATTAAACCTGCTTTAGTCCTGGGTTAGTCCTGGTTTAGATCTACTTTAGTCCTGGGTTAGACCTGCTTTAGTCCTGGGTTAGTCCTGGTTTAGACCTGCTTTAGTCCTGGGTTAGACCTGCTTTAGTCCTGGGTTAGACCTGCTTTAGTCCTGGGTTAGTCCTGGTTTAGACCTGCTTTAGTCCTGGGTTAGACCTGCTTTAGTCCGGGGTAGACCTGCTTTAGTTCTGGGTTAGACCTGCTTTAGTCCTGGGTTAGTCCTGGTTTAGACCTGTTTAGTCCTGGGTTAGACCTGCTTTAGTTCTGAGTTAGACCTGCTTTAGTACCGGGTTAGACCTGCTTTAGTTCTGGGTTAGACCTGCTTTAGTTCTGGGTTAGACCTGCTTTAGTCCTGGGTTAGACCTGCTTTAGTACCGGGTTAGACCTGCTTTAGTTCTGGGTTAGACCTGCTTTAGTTCTGGGTTAGACCTGCTTTAGTCCTGGGTTAGTCCTGGTTTAGACCTGTTTAGTCCTGGGTTAGACCTGCTTTAGTCCTGGGTTAGACCTGCTTTAGTCCTGGGTTAGACCTGCTTTAGTTCTGGGTTAGACCTGCTTTAGTCCTGGGTTAGACCTGCTTTAGTCCTGGGTTAGACCTGGTTTAGTACTGGGTTAGACCTGTTTAGTCCTGGGTTAGACCTGGTTTAGTCCTGGGTTAGACCTGCTTTAGTCCTGGGTTAGACCTGCTTTAGTCCTGGGTTAGACCTGCTTTAGTCCTGGGTTAGACCTGCTTTAGTCCTGGGTTAGACCTGCTTTAGTCCTGGGTTAGACCTGCTTTAGTTCTGGGTTAGACCTGCTTTAGTTCTGGGTTAGACCTGCTTTAGTCCTGGGTTAGACCTGCTTTAGTTCTGGGTTAGACCTGCTTTAGTCCTGGGTTAGACCTG
>CM060654.1:41536798-41544298 GCA_030686955.1 Odontamblyopus rebecca | reverse complement strand
CTTCTCTCTCTGTCTCTCTCCTTCCCTCTCTCTGTCTCTCTCCTTCCCTCTCTGTCTCTCTTGTTCCCTCTCTCTGTCTCTCTCCTTCCCTCTCCATCTCTCTCCTTCTCTCTCTATCTCTCTCATTCTCTCTCTATCTCTCTCCTTCTCTCTGTTTCTCTCCTTTCTGTCTCTCTCTTGTCTCTCTGTCTCTCTCCTTCTTTCTCTGTCTCCCTCCTTCCCTCTTTGTCTCTCTCCTTCCCTCTCTGTCTCTCTCCTTCTCTCTCTGTCTCTCTCCTTCTCACTCTGTCTCTCTCCTTCCCTCTCTCTGTCTCTCTCCTTCCCTCTCTGTCTCTCTCCTTCTCTCTGTCTCTCTCCTTCTCTCTCTGTCTCTCTCTTTCCCTCTCTGTCTCTCTCCTTCTCGCTGTCTCTCTCCTTCTCTCTCTGTCTCTCACCTTCTCACTATCTCTCTCCTTCTCTCCCTGTCTCTCTCTTTCCCTCTCTGTCTCTCTCCTTCTCTCTGTCTCTCTCCTTCTCTCCCTGTCTCTCTCCTTCCGTCTCTGTCTCTCTCCATCCGTCTCTGTCTCTCTCCTTCTCTCTCTGTCTCTCTTTTTCCCTCTCTGTCTCTGTCCTTCTCTCTGTCTCTCTCCTTCTCTCCCTGTCTCTCTCCTCCCATCTCTGTCTCTCTCCTTCTCTCTCTGTCTCTCTCTTTCCCTCTCTGTCTCTCTCCTTCTCTCTGTCTCTCTCCTTCTCTCTCCTTCTCTCCCTGTCTCTCTCCTTCCCTCTCTATGTCTCTCTCCTTCTCTCTCTTTCTCTCTCCTTCTCTCCCTGTCTCTCTCCTTCTCTCTGTCTCTCTCCTTCCCTCTCTGTCTCTCTCCTTCTCTCCCTCTCTCTCTTCTTCCCTCTCTCTCTCTTCTCCTCTGTCTAACCATTGCTCTCTCTGTCTCTCTCACTCCCTGTCCCCCTCTGTCTCTCCTTCTCTCTGTTTCCCCCTCTGTCTTCCTGTTTATCTCCCCCTATGCCTTCCTGTCTTTCTCTCTCTGCCTCTCCCCCTATGTCTCCCATTCTCTCTCTCTGTCTTTCTCCCCCTCTGTGTCCCTGTCTCCCTCCCTCTTCCTCTCTTCCCTCTCTCTTTCTCCTCTCATATTCACATGAATGTCATAGGTCCTTAAATGTGCGTTAATGGTGTCACTATGACGATTAGACTTTTCTCTTTCACACCCCCCATCCCCCTGTCTCTCTCTCTCTCGTCTCTCTATTAAATGCTTTTTAATGGTGTCAGGTTGGTCATTACACTTCCCTCTCCTCTCCTCCTCTCTCCTTCTCTCTTTCCTCTCCTCTCTCCTCTGGTTGCTCGGGGCGTCAGTCCAAATGTCACACGTGTCTTTGGTTCGAGTTATGTTCAGTGACTTTAAAGAGATGCCAGGGGAGAGATAGAGGGAGGAGAGAGAAGAGAGAGAAGAAGGAGTCATGTTCTGTGACTGTAGTGCTGCTGTGAGACATGAGGTGAGCCATCTGGACTATTACTAACCAGAGGAGGGAGGGAGAAAGAAAGGAGAAGAGAGGAGAGAGAGCAAGATGACAGTTCAATTGCTGTTACATTTACTTCTCCGGTGGAAACAGGGCAGAACAAGCAGCTCCTCCAAAGATGGAGAACCTGGCTGAAGACCTGAACTTGGGAGTCATGAAGGTGCTAGACAGAAAAAACACTTCATCATCATTGCAATATTCTTAGCAATATTGCAATGATGAATATGCTAAGTTTTGATAACCTAATTCAATTCTCAAATTTACGACCTACCTTCAAAATGGTCACAAATATCGCTCCACCGCCATTAAAGAAATTCATTCAACTGTTTGGAAAAAAACAACTCACACATCGAGATCCACGTCTCATAAACATTGCATCGTCCCAAAAAGATGCTCTGCACAATCATCAAACAGTGGAACCAGCTCCCTGACCGTCTGAAACTGTCTGTAGATTTGCAAACTTTTTCTCAAGACAGAAAAATGTAGGTATAGTAACTCTTTTAGCAAATGTATTTTTATATGAAACATTTATTTTTTTATAAATGAGCTGATAGTTATTTGTTGCGATGTGTTGGGAATCATGTTATCCTGTCGTCCCTTAGTCAAACCCACAGCTGCAGTTCGATTTGGTTCCACTCTCTCTTGTTTCATTGATCTATTCCACACAGTCTTCTCTGAGCCTCAGAAATGCTCCATTCACATTTTGCCTGTTTTGTTGTGTCACAGATAAAGCTCTGGACTTGAGCCGTTTTTAGGTGCATAAATGAACCATCACCGGACTCATTGAACTGTGCTCACAACAAACGCATGGCTCTGTTAGTTTAAGTTAGAAGTCACAAGAATGCCTGATGTTCTTTAAAGAGGAGCTGTTCAGCAAAGTGTACTTTCATCTTCTGTCTTAGAACATAGATCCCTCATGCCTGCAGAGGTTTACATGTCATCCAGTGGCGGCTGGTGAATGGAGGGCGCAAGTGTGCTGCACTCCCTAACTTAACCTTGATTTAAAAAAAAGAAATAATAAATAAATTATGAAGTTATTTTGTATTGGGCTATATGTTTAATATTTTGTTTAAAACCGAACATGTATCTGCATAGACATATTTTTTATCATGTTAAATGTGCTCATATCGCTGTATTTAAGTTATGTGGTGCATCTGAGTGTGCCCAGTCTCTGCGCTCCAATGGAGCAGGTCTATGGAGGGGCCTGAAACATTCAGAAAATTTGGCGTCATTACGTTGCTTTTGCCCATTAGTTTGTATTGCAGTCCCTGAAAAACGTCGTAGTGCACAGGGTGGGGGCGACTCAAATCAACTGATTGGTCTTTAGAAACATTATTACGATTCTGACCTATGAGGATTCAGCCGCCTCAGCCCAACAGGCTAATGCTACTGCTACAAGCTAATGAATAGAGAAGTCCAGAGCTGTGTGTTATGGCCGCTACTTTTGCCTAAACCGAAACAGGAGAGCGGGAGGAGAAATCTAAAGCACTGGACACTGACACAGACCGGGTCCCGGGGCACTCGCCACCAGGACCACAGCATCCGCTGCCGCCGAGGCCGTCGCTGCCGTAGCTGGGAAAGTCGCTCGCTGCCGCCGGCGGGGCATCTGGGCGTAAAAGCGTAGTGCAGAGGGCTTAAGTCCACCCGGTGCCCTGGTGCTAATATGGACTGGTGTAACTTTCAGACTGAAGTGGGAAGTGGGATTAAGATGAGTTTTAGAACAGCTCCTGCACTCGGCTCCAGGACCTGGTCCCGTGGACCAGACTGGACCGGGACATATTGGAGACAGAACCAACAGGGCAGTGGGCAGAGGACACACTCTGCATCAGTCCTGGAGAAGGTAAGAGGCTTGTTTTTGTTAGTTTCGGGCAAATCTGAAGAGGAGCCTCACAGTAAACAGTGTTATAGTGTCAACAGGTAAATGTGTAAATGAATGAGCGACAGAGCCGCTCCGGTGTTTCTGCCGTGGCCTGTAGGAGCGGTGCTGATGCCATGACTGGAACCTCATTTTTGCTGCATTTTCATGATGTTACGGGGGCTGGTTGTGAGCGGTGTGTTACATTGTGTTACGTTGTGTTATGGTGTGTTACGTGTGTTACTTGTGTTGTTTGACTTGGGTGTGAGCAGGTTCATCAGGTTGTGTTGCTGTGTGAACTTTGCGCTTGGCTGTGCGTTGTGCTCCTGATAAAGTTCAGCCAATAGTGACTAAAATGTCTCTGGCATTTGTTATCATTTTATAGCCTATACATAATACATATATTCATTACATATTATTAATTTTGACTTATGCGCCACCCAAAAAATTATACTAGCAGCCACCACTGATGTCATCCATGCACATCTGAGTAATCTAGCGATCTCTCCCAGTCCTGTTAGAACCCTTGTTATGGTTAGCACTACAACTCGACAAACCTGGTGTGATGTGCAGGATTTCCAGTACTGAGTTTCAAAGGGCGGCACTTATAAAACATATTAATTTCTGTGATTTTTATCTATATTTGATGTGATTTTTATTTATATTCTGAGTTATTTTCTGTGAATTCAAAGCTCCTGCACCCATGTGACTAAGAACGCCATATTGGCAGTGGTGGATTATGGGTAATGAACCAAAGCTGTTTTGGGTTTCCAATTAAAACATTAGTGAGTCCGGGCAACGTAACTGGCCTTGTTGTTGTGTACATCTTCTGAGGAGGCTCGGGCATCTGTTCTGATGCCTCCTGCACGCCTCCCTCAGGAGGTGTTCCAGGCATGTCCCACCAGGAGGAGGCCCCGGGGAAGACCCAGGACACACTGGAGGGACTCTGTCTCTGGCCAGGGAATGCCTCGGAGGAGCTGGAGGAAGTGTCTCGGGTGTAGGAAGTCTGGGAGTCCCAGCTTATACTGCCGCCCCCGCGACCTGGCCCCGGATAAGAGGAAGAAAATGGATGAATGGACTTTAGTGAGTGTAACCTGGCACGGGTGTGATTTTAAAGCACAGTATAAAGCAGGGGCAGCTGGTGATGCAAACACCTAGGGGGGTATTAACATTTTATAACATTTTTAATATAACTTAATAATCACAAAAAAGACATTTTTCAGGCAACTACTAATATTAGTACGATAAGAAACAAGAAACACTCACTGAGGCAAGACTGAGGAATCTGTGAAGGCCGCAGTGTCCCACATATGGTGATGCATGTGCACCCTTGCACATGCAATCCTTATTTTCTCTGTCATAAATGTATGTCCCAGTTCATTTTAAAGCAGTGCAGACTGTCCTGGTGTGTTTAATATGCAGGAATCAGACACACTTATGGGGGATACTGCAACAGTAATCTTAAACTCCACTAGCTTCTGCCTTTTACAGGAAAAGTTCATCAAACCTCTTGTGCACATATTCCTTTCTACTAGTGTCAGGTGCAGTGTGGGACTGTCAGGTGTAAGTGTCAGGTGTGATGTGAGCCTGTCCCTGTGAAGTTTGTCTCTGGAGCTGAACGCAGGGTTTAGGGGACACTCCTCAGGTGTTTACAGGGCGATGTGCTGCTGTGCTGTGGGTTATGGGCTGTACATCTGACACACGCCGCTCAAATGCACTGGACCAACAAATGCACACATCTGATTGGTCAGATTTCTCTTATAGACTTATAGCTGGTCGTAGCTCTGTCCACATTTGCTGTCTCTTCCCTGTTATTCGGCCTGAAGCCATAATGCCCCTAATGTTGTATTAGGTCCTTATGCGCTGCAGATTTTTCTAATGACGGTAATGAAACTGATACCGTTGGTACTGTTCGATACTTGGTATATCATATTACCGCCCAACGCTCGTCCACATTTCTAAGCAGTCACTTAACACTACACATATAAACAGTGTTAAGCAGAAACTTTTTGGGATCATTTCTCTTCAGTCTCCTCTCTCTGCCTCATTAATCGACTTTTTAATGCTCATGGACAATACACACACTTAGAGTTTTTGAATCATTATGAGACTATGGTTCAAATTACTGTCATCCAAACAAAACCAAATCAAGAAAAATATATCAATGTAAAAAAGTCATTCCTAGCTTAATTAATGTTTGGTTTGTCTCACCTGCCCCTCCCTCTCCCCTGCCCCTCCCTCCCTCTCCCATGCCCCTCCCCCCTGCCTCCCCTGCCCCTCCCCCCTGCCTCCCCTGCCCCTCCCTCCTGCCTCAGTACATGAAGGTCGTGCAGAGGGCTCGTGTCTCTCTCTGATTTGGTTCAGATTCACAAACGCAGCGGCTCAAATGTAACTTTAATGACCGGAGTCTCGCACCTGTCAGCCTGTATTAGCCTGTGGAGGAGGAGGGGGCGACCTTGGTCTGTCTTTGCCCAGAGATGGAGCTCCGAGCTGGGCCAGAGCGTGTGTGACTCCCCCCCCTGCTAAAAGGAATATGCAAATGTGCTAAAATGACTGGAATTCCGTGGTTTGTTGTGAGTTTAAGGCTCCGTACTTGATTCTTCCATGTGTCTGAGCAAAATGTGTCTTACCCCGGTACAGATGGATTGTAGAAGCAGCTCTTGAGGTCAAAACAAATCCACTGCGTACTCCATCTACTTATCCGATAAGCAGGAAGTGTACTGTTAGCATGCTAGTTGCTGTTAGTATTTCTGTGACCAGGCTCAGAGTTGTGAAAAGTGCTGATAAACTCATCGTGTAATTAGGAGGCTCTAAATGCATGAGGTCAGTGAGGAAGACCTTTGGACCACTGCAAACTGTTTACAATGAACTACTTCTGTTTTTTTCAGGCTGTAAAAGCCGTATTCGCATGTGATTAGTTTTGCTTAGGGACGTCTGTAAAATTTAAAAGACCCCATGACATCTGAGTTTCTTGAGTAAAGGATAAACAGTGTCATTAAAATACCTGTTTTTACGGACTCTGGAAATGTTGGACTGATAAATGCCGAAACAAGACAAGAACCTTTTAAATCATCGTTCGTCATTCATTCAGCTTTTATTTTCAGTTTGCTTTTATCACAATGAACCTGCACTGTAACTAACTGTATTATTGCGGTCGGTGATCACAATGACATCCACACTATCAGATTGGTCAGGAAACAGCCGCACTCTCTCTCTTCATCCGTTCAGGCCTATACAGCCGTCCATCCAAACTTTGCAAACTTTGCATCAAAACTACTTCTCCACAGAGGCTCCCATGCTGCTGGTGCTCGGTTGCCACAACAGCAGGGTTATTTGTGCAGGTCACATTTTCACTGCAGTTTGGGTTTTTTACTTTTTAATTGTAGGAAAATAAAATAAGCAGATTGGAGTATAGTCAGTGGAAGATAAATATAGTTGATTTAGTTTGTATTTGGACCTGAAATGGGACATGAGACATTTTTACAATGGGACTGGAAACAGATGACGTCTGTTATTATGACAGTTTACCAGGGGACCCTGGGATGAAACTAATCCCAGGTGAATCGGGCTTATGACAGAAAAAAGTAAAAAAAAAAAGAAAAAAAAGTTCAATATGGCTGCTGTGTGTGTGTGTGTGTGTGTGTGTGTGTGTGGTCTTGTCGCTTATCCATTTTGTAGAAACAAAATCTTATAACCTGACTTTAAATTAATCGATTGGTTTTAGAAATGTCTCATATGAAAGCTAAAACCCTCCCAAATTATGCTCAATATACTAAAATAAAATTGCTTCACTGAAGAAAGATCGATCATTTAATGAACACAGAAAGGTCAGATTTTGGCAAGACAAAAGTTTTGTCACCTACAGAAAATTGAACAAATAATTTACTTCAGATACAAAAATATGTTGCATAACGTCAGTGAATTAAGTAGTGGTGCTGTGAGATCCATATTTAATATCTTGTATGACTTCCATGAGCTTGAAGGACTGCATCCATGTGGTTCGACAATGATTCATACAATTTGTTGATGAAGTCATCAGGAATAGCAAAGAAAGCGTCTCACAGCCTCCAGAGTTCATCAAGATTCTTTGGTTTTGCCTTCCATGCTTCCTCTTTCATTCTACCCCAGACATGCTC
>CM060654.1:41514298-41526798 GCA_030686955.1 Odontamblyopus rebecca | reverse complement strand
CTTCCCCCTTCTCTCCCTACCTCTTGCACTTTTTTCTCTCTCTCTCTCTCCCTCCTCATCCCCTTTCTTCCCTCTCCTTCCCCCTTCTCTCCCTCCTTCCTGCATTTCTTTCTCTCTCTCTCCCTCCTCATCCCCTCTCTTCCCTCTCCTTCCCCCTTTTCTCCCTCCTTCCTGCACTTCTTTCTCTCTCTCTCTCTCTCTCTCTCCTCATCCCCTCTCTTCCCTCTCCTTCCCCCTTTTCTCCCTCCTTCCTGCACTTCTTTCTCTCTCTCTCTCTCTCTCTCTCCTCATCCCCTCTCTTCCCTCTCCTTCCCCCTTCTCTCCCTTCCTCCTGCACTTCTTTCTCGCTCTCTCCCTCCTCATCCCCACTCTTCCCTCTCCTTCCCCCTTCTCTCCCTCCCTCCTGCACATCTTTCTCGCACTCTCCCTCCTCATCCACTCTCCCCCTTCTCTCCCTCCCCCCTGCATTTCTTTCGCTCTCTCTCCCCCTCCTCCTATCTCTCCTGTCTCCTTTCTTCTCTCCACCCTTTCTCTCATATTTTTCTTTCTCTCTCTTCTGTCATGTAAGGAGTGACCCAAGCACTCTTTCCCTCCATCGCTTCCTCTCCCCTCTCTTGTTCAGTACCTCCAACATCCCTCCCTCTTTTTCCTTCTTATCTCCCTCTCTATCCCCCTCTCTTCTGTCACGTTTTGTGTCTCTCCGTGTCTTCCTCTCTCTCTTCTGTCATGTTCTCCCCGAGTACCTGAGTTTCTCTCTCTCCTCTCCTCCATCTCTCCTTCCCCCCTCCTCTCTATCTCTTCTAATCTGCTCTGTTCTTCCTCTCTTTCATCTGTCTGAGCGTCCTGTCACCATGCACTCAACATTAGTATTCTCTTTTCATATCTGCGCTCCCTCCCCCTCTTTCCTCTCCTCCTTTCCTCGCTCTCTTCTCTCTCTCCATTTCCCATGCGCTTCATAAAAAACAGTTTACCTCCCCCTCCCTGCTCTTCTCCTCCCTCCATCCCTCTCTTTCTCCTCTCCAAACTTCCTCTCTCCCTCTCCTCTCCTGTCTCCTCCCTCTCTCCTCCTCTCCTCCCTCTCTCTTCCTCTCCTCCCTCTCTCCTCCCTCTCTCCTCCTTTCCTCCCTCTCTCCTCCTCTCCTCCTCCTCTCCTCCCTCTCTCCTCCTCTCCTCCCCTCCTCCCTCTCTCCTGTGCTCTTCATAAAGCCGGGTTGACTCTGTGACAGGAAAATGCTTCTAATCCGGAGGTTTTTTTAGAGTAAACAGCCACTTACTATTCTGCTCCGAGAGAGGCCTGTTTGTGGTGTCCATGGAAACAAAGGAGGAGAGAGAGAGCAGGAGGAGGAGAGGAAGTGACACACCACAGAGAGAGAAGAGGAGGAGAGAAACACCACAGAGAGAGAAGAGGAGGAGGAAGAGAGACACACCACGGAGAGAGAAGAGGAGGAGGAGGAGAGACACACACCACGGAGAGAGAGAGAAGAGGAGGAGGAGAGATACACCACAGAGAGAGAAGAGGAGGAGGAGAGACACACCACGGAGAGAGAGAAGAGGAGGAGGAGGAGAGATACACCACAAAGAGAGAAGAGGAGGAGGAGGAGAGACACACCACAGAGAGAGAAGAGGAGGAGGAGGAGGAGAGACACACACCACGGAGAGAGAGAGAAGAGGAGGAGGAGAGACACACCACAGAGAGAGAAGAGGAGGAGGAGAGACCCACCATGGAGAGAGAGAAGAGGAGGAGGAGAGACACACCACAGAGAGAGAAGAGGAGGAGGAGGAGAGACACACCACAGAGAGAGAAGAGGAGGAGGAGGAGAGACACACCACAGAGAGAAAGAAGAGGAGGAGGAGGAGAGACACACCACAGAGAGAGAAGAGGAGGAGGAGAGACACACCACAGAGAGAGAAGAGGAGGAGAGACACACCACGGAGAGAGAGAAGAGGAGGAGGAGGAGAGACACACCACAGAGAGAGAAGAGGAGGAGGAGGAGAAACACACCAGAGAGAGAAGAGGAGGAGGAGGAGAGACACACCACAGAGAGAGAAGAGGAGGAGGAGGAGAAACACACCAGAGAGAGAAGAGGAGGAGGAGGAGAGACACACCACAGAGAGAGAAGAGGAGGAGAGACACACCACGGAGAGAGAGAAGAGGAGGAGGAGAGATACACCACAGAGAGAGAAGAGGAGGAGGAGAGACACACCACTGAGAGAGAGAAGAGGTCGAGGAGGAGAGATACACCACAAAGAGAGAAGAGGAGGAGAGACACACCACAGAGAGAGAAGAGGAGGAGGAGGAGAAACACACCAGAGAGAGAAGAGGAGGAGGAGGAGAGACACACCACAGAGAGAGAAGAGGAGGAGAGACACACCACGGAGAGAGAGAAGAGGAGGAGGAGGAGAGACACACCACAGAGAGAGAAGAGGAGGACGAGAGACACACCACAGAGAGAGAGAAGAGGAGGAGGAGAGACACACCACAAAGAGAGAAGAGGAGGAGAGACACACACCACGGAGAGAGAGAAGAGGAGGAGGAGAGATACACCACAGAGAGAGAAGAGGAGGAGGAGAGACACACCACGGAGAGAGAGAAGAGGTCGAGGAGGAGAGATACACCACAAAGAGAGAAGAGGAGAAGAGACACACCACAGAGAGAGAAGAGGAGGAGGAGAGACACACCACGGAGAGAGAGAAGAGGAGGAGGAGAGACACACCACAGAGAGAGAAGAGGAGGAGGAGGAGAGACACACCACAGAGAGAGAAGAGGAGGAGAGAGACACCACGGAGAGAAAGAAGAGGAGGAGGAGGAGAGACACACCACAGAGAGAGAAGAGGAGGAGGAGAGACACACCACAGAGAGAGAAGAGGAGGAGAGACACACCACAGAAAGAGAAGAGGAGGAGAAACACACCACAGAGAGAGAGAGAAGAGGAGGAGGAGGAGAGACACAGCACAGAGAGAGAAGAGGAGGAGAGACACATCACGGAGAGAGAGAGGAGAGGAGGAGGAGAGACACACCACAGAGAGAGAAGAGGAGGAGGAGGAGAGACACATACCACGGAGAGAGAGAAGAGGAGGAGAGACACACCACAGAGAGAGAAGAGGAGGAGGAGGAGAGACACACCACAGAGAGAGAAGAGGAGGAGGAGGAGAGACACACCACAGAGAGAGAAGAGGAGGAGGAGGAGAGACACACCACGGAGAGAAAGAAGAGGAGGAGGAGGAGAGACACACCACAGAGAGAGAAGAGGAGGAGGAGAGACACACCACAGAGAGAGAAGAGGAGGAGAGACACACCACAGAGAGAGAAGAGGAGGAGAGACACACCACGGAGAGAGAGAGAAGAGGAGGAGGAGGAGAGACACACCACAGAGAGAGAAGAGGAGGAGGAGGAGAAACACACCAGAGAGAGAAGAGGAGGAGGAGGAGAGACACACCACGGAGAGAGAGAAGAGGAGGAGGAGGAGAGACACACCACAGAGAGAGAAGAGGAGGAGAGACACACCACAGTGAGAGAAGAGGAGGAGGAGGAGAGACACACCACGGAGAGAGAGAAGAGAAGGAGGAGGAGAGACACATCACAGTGAGAGAAGAGGAGGAGGAGAGACACACCACAGAGAGAGAGAAGAGGAGAAGGAGGAGAGACACACCACAGAGAGAGAAGAGGAGGAGAGACACACTGCAGAGAGAGAAGAGGAGGAGGAGGAGAGACACACCACAGAGAGAGAAGAGGAGGAGAGACACACCACAGAGAGAGAGAAGAGGAGGAGGAGGAGAGACACACCACAGAGAGAGAAGAGGAGGAGAGACACACCACAGAGAGAGAAGAGGAGGAGGAGAGACACACCACAGAGAGAGAGAAGAGGAGGAGGAGGAGAGACACACCACAGAGAGAGAAGAGGAGGAGGAGGAGAGACACACCACAGAGAGAGAAGAGGAGGAGAGACACATCACGGAGAGAGAGAAGAGGAGGAGGAGAGACACACCACAGAGAGAGAAGAGGAGGAGGAGGAGAGACACACACCACGGAGAGAGAGAAGAGGAGGAGAGACACACCACAGAGAGAGAAGAGGAGGAGGAGGAGAGACACACCACAGAGAGAGAAGAGGAGGAGGAGGAGAGACACACCACAGAGAGAGAAGAGGAGGAGAGACACACCACAGAGAGAGAAGAGGAGGAGGAGAGACACACCACAGAGAGAGAGAAGAGGAGGAGGAGGAGAGACACACCACGGAGAGAGAAGAGGAGGAGAGACACACCACAGAGAGAGAAGAGGAGGAGGAGGAGAGACACACCACAGATAGAGAAGAGGAGGAGGAGAGACACACCACGGAGAGAGAGAAGAGGAGGAGGAGAGACACACCACAGAGAGAGAAGAGGAGGAGTAGGAGAGACACACACCACGGAGAGAGAGAAGACGACGAGGAGGAGAGACACACCACAGAGAGAGAAGAGGAGGAGAGACACAGCACAGAGAGAGAATAGGAGGAGGAGAAACACACCACGGAGAGAGAGAAGAGGAGGAGGAGAGACACACCACAGAGAGAGAAGAGGAGGAGGAGGAGAAACACACCACGGAGAGAGAAGAGGAGGAGGAGGAGGAGAGACACACCATGGAGAGAGAAGAGGAGGAGAGGAAGAGGGAGGAGAGAGAGGAGAAGAGGAGAGGAGGAGAGAGGAGAAAAAAGGAGAGGAAGGAGAGGGAGGAGAGAGGAAAGGAGGGGATAGAGAGACAGAGGAGAGGAGCAGATACACATCCGTCACCTGGAGGAGAGGGGGGTGAGAGGAGAGAGAGACAAAAGAGGGAAGAGCGAGAGGAGGATGAAAAAGAAGGGACGATTCGGAAATGGGGAGAGGCAGAGGAGAGATAAAGGGAGGGAAAGAGAGAGGAATGAGTAAGAAAGAGGAGAAGAGAAGGAGCTAGAGATGGAGAGATGTGTAAAGCTGAGCGGAGGATGAGAAGAGGAGATAACATCAGGCCTTTCTGAAACAGGTGATCAGAGGCTCTGCTCAGGTTCTACAGGAAAGTCTGGGTCCAGTTCACTTTGGATGGAAAAACCCGGTCCGTCCACAGTTCCCAAAGTGCTGCACAAACACAGGCTCATAACAACAATCCGAATCCAAACGCTCAGATTTAATCATATTAGTCTTAGAACAATAAAACCGGTCAAATAAAATACGAGCGAAACCACAGAACAGCCGTACAGAGGTCCCTCGTTTATTGCGGGGTTATGTTAAAAAAAAACCCGCAACAGGCGAAATCCGCAAGTCTGTTTTACTTTGTACAATTATTCTGTACGGCTTAAGGCTGAACAACCCCTCACCCCACACTTCATACACGCTTCCCACACAGAGGAAGAACACAGTTGTGGGTAGTTGCTCTTTTTTCTTCTGGGCGAGAAGATTCCTATAAACACACTGGCCACTTTCGATTACGCAGAACCAGTGCTGGGGAGTAACGGATGACATGGATTACACGGCGGTATTTTCCTGTTTTCACATTTTGGGCCATAATCCTTTTTATTTGGGTAATTCCACTCACCCAAACAGAACAGGCACTAAGAGCGATGTAAACGTCCTGTTAACGCTGGTGGTGCCGCGTCAGTCACACAGTGGATGAAGTGGAGGAGTCAGTGGAACAGAGGCAGCAGTGCACGGGCAAAAACACATTTGTGATTCCACATCACTTTGTATTTAAAGAAGAGAGAGACGAGCGGGATCTGACCTGCAACACAAACTCTGCTGCAGCAACCGAGCGGCTTTGGACGTCGAGATTTTTAAAATCTAATGTTCTACTGCAGCTGTGTGTGTGGTGCCAGAGCCACTTCAGGAACAGAAATGTACTATTTGCTTTGTGCTTTTAATATGTGCACCGCACCTCCTCCTGTGCGCTGTCTTCTCACATACGCTGCGTGAACCCATAGACCATGTGCACCTCCTCCCGTACACCACACACACCTCACCACCTCCAGTACACCACACACACCTCATCTCCTCCAGTACACCACACACACCTCATCTCCTCCAGTACACCACACACACCTCATCTCCTCCAGTACACCACACACACCTCATCTCCTCCCGTACACACCTCATCTCCGCCAGTACACCACACACACCTCATCTCCTCCAGTACACCACACACACCTCATCTCCTCCCGTACACCACACACACCTCACCTCCTCCAGTACACCACACACACCTCATCTCCTCCCGTACACCACACACACAGCACCTCCTCCCGTACACCACACACCTCATCTCCTCCCGTACACCACACACCTCATCTCCTCCAGTACACCACACACACCTCACCTCCTCCAGTACACCACACACACCTCACCTCCTCCAGTACACCACACACACCTCACCTCCTCCAGTACACCACACACACCTCACCTCCTCCAGTACACCACACACACCTCATCTCCTCCCGTACACCACACACACCTCATCTCCTCCCGTACACCACACACACCTCATCTCCTCCAGTACACCACACACACCTCATCTCCTCCAGTACACCACACACACCTCATCTCCTCCAGTACACCACACACACCTCATCTCCTCCAGTACACCACACACACCTCACCTCCTCCAGTACACCACACACACCTCATCTCCGCCCGTACACCACACACACCTCATCTCCTCCTCATCTCCTCCCGTACACCACACACACACCTCACCTCCTCCAGTACACCACACACACCTCATCTCCTCCAGTACACCACACACCTCATCTCCTCCCATACACCACACACCTCATCTCCTCCTCATCTCCTCCAGTACACCACACACACCTCACCTCCTCCAGTACACCACACACACCTCATCTCCTCCAGTACACCACACACCTCAACTCCACCAGTACACCACACACACCTCATCTCCTCCCGTACACCACACACACCTCATCTCCTCCTCATCTCCTCCCGTACACCACACACACCTCATGTCCTCTCGTACACCACACACACACCTCATCTCCTCCTCATCTCCTCCCGTACACCACACACACCTCATCTCCTCCCGTACACCACACACACCTCATCTCCTCCAGTACACCACACACACCTCATCTCCTCCCGTACACCACACACACCTCATCTCCTCCAGTACACCACACACACCTCATCTCCTCCCGTACACCACACACACCTCATCTCCTCCCGTACACCACACACACCTCATCTCCTCCCGTACACACCTCATCGCCTCCCGTACACCACACACACCTCATCGCCTCCCATACACCACACACACCTCATCTCCTCCCGTACACCACACACACCTCATCGCCTCCCGTACACACCTCATCTCCTCCCATACACCACACACACCTCATTTCCTCCAGTACACCACACACCTCATCTCCTCCCGTACACCACACACACCTCATCTCCTCCCGTACACCACACACACCTCATCTCCTTCCGTACACCACACACACCTCATCTCCTCCCGTACACCACACACACCTCATCGCCTCCCATACACACCTCATCTCCTACCTTACACACCTCATCTCCTCCCGTACACCACACACACCTCATCTCCTCCCGTACACCACACACACCTCATCTCCTCCCGTACGCCACACACACCTCATCTCCTCCCGTACACCACACACACCTCATCTCCTCCCGTACGCCACACACACCTCATCTCCTCCCGTACGCCACACACACCTCATCTCCTCCCGTACGCCACACACACCTCATCTCCTCCCGTACACCACACACACCTCATCTCCTCCCGTACACCACACACACCTCATCTCCTCCGGTACACCACACACACCTCATCTCCTCCCGTACACCACACACACCTCATCTCCTCCAGTACACCACACACCTCATCTCCTCCAGTACACCACACACACCTCATCTCCTCCCGTACACCACACACACCTCATCTCCTCCCGTACACCACACACACCTCATCTCCTCCCGTACACCACACACACCTCATCTCCTCCCGTACACCACACACACCTCATCTCCTCCAGTACACCACACACACCTCATCTCCTCCCGTACACCACACACACCTCATCTCCTCCAGTACACCACACACACCTCATCTCCTCCCGTACACCACACACACCTCATCTCCTCCCGTACACCACACACACCTCATCTCCTCCAGTACACCACACACACCTCATCTCCTCCAGTACACCACACACACCTCATCTCCTCCAGTACACCACACACACCTCATCTCCTCCAGTACACCACACACACCTCATCTCCTCCAGTACACCACACACACCTCACCTCCTCCCGCACACACCTCACCTCCTCCAGTACACCACACACACCTCATCTCCTCCCGTACACCACACACACCTCATCTCCTCCCGTACACCACACACACACCTCATCTCCTCCAGTACACCACACACACCTCATCTCCTCCAGTACACCACACACACCTCATCTCCTCCAGTACACCACACACCTCATCTCCTCCTGTACACCACACACACCTCATCTCCTCCAGTACACCACACACACACCTCATCTCCTCCCGTACACCACACACATCTCATCTCCTCCCGTACACCACACACACCTCATCTCCTCCAGTACACCACACACACCTCATCTCCTCCAGTACACCACACACACCTCATCTCCTCCAGTACACCACACACCTCATCTCCTCCCGTACACCACACACACCTCATCTCCTCCAGTACACCACACACACCTCATCTCCTCCCGTACACCACACACACCTCATCTCCTCCCGTACACCACACACACCTCATCGCCTCCCGTACACCACACACACCTCATCTCCTCCTGTACACCACACACACCTCATCTCCTCCCGTACACCACACACACCTCATCTCCTCCCGTACACCACACACACCTCATCTCCTCCAGTACACCACACACACCTCATCTCCTCCCGTACACCACACACACCTCATCTCCTCCCGTACGCCACACACACCTCATCGCCTCCCGTACACCACACACACCTCATCTCCTCCCGTACACCACACACACCTCATCTCCTCCAGTACACCACACACACCTCATCTCCTCCCGTACACCACACACACCTCATCTCCTCCCGTACACCACACACACCTCATCGCCTCCCGTACACCACACACACCTCATCTCCTCCCGTACACCACACACACCTCATCGCCTCCCGTACACCACACACACCTCATCTCCTCCCGTACACCACACACACCTCATCTCCTCCCGTACACCACACACACCTCATCTCCTCCCGTACACCACACACACCTCATCTCCTCCCGTACACCACACACACCTCATCTCCTCCAGTACACCACACACCTCATCTCCTCCCGTACACCACACACACCTCATCTCCTCCCGTACACCACACACACCTCATCTCCTCCAGTACACCACACACACCTCATCTCCTCCAGTACACCACACACACCTCATCTCCTCCAGTACACCACACACACCTCATCTCCTCCAGTACACCACACACACCTCATCTCCTCCAGTACACCACACACACCTCACCTCCTCCCGTACACACACCTCCTCCCGCAGACACCTCACCTCCTCCAGTACACCACACACACCTCATCTCCTCCAGTACACCACACACACCTCATCTCCTCCCGTACACCACACACACCTCATCTCCTCCAGTACACCACACACACCTCATCTCCTCCCGTACACCACACACACCTCATCTCCTCCAGTACACCACACACACCTCATCTCCTCCCGTACACCACACACACCTCATCTCCTCACGTACACCACACACACCTCATCTCCTCCAGTACACCACACACACCTCATCTCCTCCCGTACACCACACACACCTCATCTCCTCCAGTACACCACACACACCTCATCTCCTCCAGTACACCACACACCTCATCTCCTCCAGTACACCACACACCCCTCATCTCCTCCCGTACGCCACACACAACATCTCAACACCTAAACCACACACACCACAACTCCACCCGTACACCACACACACCTCATCTCCTCCTTTACACCACACACCACTCCTCTCCTCCCGTACACCACACACCTCATCTCCTCCCGTACACCACACACACCTCATCTCCTCCAGTACACCACACACACCTCATCTCCTCCCGTACACCACACACACCTCATCTCCTCCCGTACACCACACACACCTCATCTCCTCCAGTACACCACACACACCTCATCTCCTCCCGTACACCACACACACACCTCATCTCCTGCCGTACGCCACACACACCTCATCGCCTCCCGTACACCACACACACCTCATCTCCTCCCGTACACCACACACATCTCATCTCCTCCCGTACACCACACACACCTCATCTCCTCCCGTACGCCACACACACCTCATCTCCTCCAGTACGCCACACACACCTCATCTCCTCCCGTACACCACACACACCTCATCTCCTCCTGTACACCACACACACCTCATCTCCTCCAGTACGCCACACACACCTCATCTCCTCCCGTACGCCACACACACCTCATCTCCTCCAGTACACCACACACACCTCATCTCCTCCAGTACACCACACACACCTCATCTCCTCCCGTACACCACACACACCTCATCTCCTCCTGTACACCACACACACCTCATCTCCTCCCGTACGCCACACACACCTCATCTCCTCCCGTACGCCACACACACCTCTTCTCCTCCCGTACGCCACACACACCTCATCTCCTCCAGTACGCCACACACACCTCATCTCCTCCTGTACACCACACACACCTCATCTCCTCCAGTACGCCACACACACCTCATCTCCTCCCGTACGCCACACACACCTCATCTCCTCCCGTACACCACACACACCTCATCTCCTCCCGTACACCACACACACCTCATCTCCTCCCGTACACCACACACACCTCATCTCCTCCCGTACACCACACACACCTCATCTCCTCCCGTACACCACACACACCTCATCTCCTCCAGTACACCACACACACCTCATCTCCTCCAGTACACCACACACACCTCATCTCCTCCCGTACACCACACACACCTCATCTCCTCCCGTACACCACACACACCTCATCTCCTCCCGTACGCCGCGCAAAATTTCAATTCCTCCCTTACACCACGTCTCCTCCCATGCAGCGCACCTCCTCCGCAGACACCGCGCGACCTGCGTGAAGTCGCCCCATCAAACGCAAACCTACACAAAAAAAACTATGTCAATCATTTGTGCTTCGTTTGTGCTGTTTTGTGCTGCAAAAAGTTTATTTGTGCTTCTTTAGTTTTGGGAAAATTAATTATTCTTTTATTGCTCGAATTGGGGTCAGTCCCACAGAAAGCTTCAAAATGCACTAAAACATCCAAAATGGAGTCAGTCGTTTGTGCTTCGTTTGTGCTGCAAAAAGTTTCGTTTGTGCGATTCTGGTTCTTAAGATATTTGCAGATTTATTTTTGGCCAGTGACGTCATCCAGCCCCTCAAAATGTTAAATAGAGCTCAAAACAGGCAGGAAATGATAGAAAACGTTTGTATTTCATCTGTGCTGTTTTGTGCTGTGAGTTTCATTTGTGTGAGTTTATTTCTAAAATTATTCATTATTATTTCTGTGGTGATTACAGGACGTCATTTCCGCTCAGCTGAGGGTGACAAACTCCACAAAACTAGTGTCGATAAACGACCTGAGGCTGTGGAAAAGTCTGTATTATTATATAAAATATGAATCAAAAGCAAATGACTAAAGACTGAAACAGACTTTTCCACAGCCTCAGATCGTTTGGTTTGACTTTGGATAAACATCAAAGTTGGTGAGTGTGGTGCTCCTCTTTCTGTAACTGCTGCTGTCAGACTTTTCGTTTTGGTCTTAAGATGTTTGTATTCACCGTGCTGCATGATCCTGGTGTTTTTATTTAGCTCTTTTGTCCATAAAGCCTCTGTGAGCTTCATTTGACAGGAGCCACGTCACACTCACTTCGTCCACTTCTTCATACAGTGTGATGGCAGCAGAAGGGATTGACCTACTGACCTGACAGTGAAATAAGGGTTTCTGAGGGAGTCATCTGGGCAGAAGGAAAAGGTCAGAGCAGCTCCAGTGTCCACCATCCTCTCCTCAGCTGAGCCCAAAGGGACGAGTCTGGACAGACACATGCTCGGTCCTGGTTTACTCTCTGACATTTCCACTCTCACTGCCTCGGGCTTTAAAGAGCGGGTGTGATTTATTTGATTTTTCTACCTTGTTCTAATGTTCCCGCATCAAAAACATGCCCCAAAGACATGCCCCAAAAACATGCCCCAAAAACATGCCCCAAAAACATGCCCCAAAAACATGCCTGAAGAGGTCTGAGGGTCATCCACGCCACAGACACATGCAGTGGTTAGTTTTACAGAAACAAAGTGGAACCTGTCCCTCCCACTTCTCCTTTTGTTGCTTTGGATGTAACTGAAGTACAGTGAGATGCTATCCTCAAATGTACTACAGTAATATACAGTAGAATACAGTA
>CM060654.1:41489298-41509298 GCA_030686955.1 Odontamblyopus rebecca | reverse complement strand
CCCATACACCACACACTCCCCATCTCCTCCAGTACACCACGCACACCTCATCTCCTCCAGTACACCGCGCACACTTCATCTCCTCCGGTACACCTCATCTCTTCCAGTACACCGCGCACACTTCATCTCCTCCAGTACACCACGCACACCTCATCTCCTCCCGTACACCGCGCACACCTCATCTCCTCCCGTACACCGCGCACACCTCATCTCCTCCCGTACACCACACACTCCTCATCTCCTCCCGTACACCACACACTCCTCATCTCCTCCCGTACACCACACACTCCTCATCTCCTCCGGTACACCACGTACTCATCATCTCCTCCGGTACACCACACACCCCTCATCTCCTCCGGTACACCACGTACCCCTCATCTCCTCCCGTACACCGTACACTCCTCATCTCCTCCAGTACACCACACACTCCTCATCTCCTCCCGTACACCGTACACTCCTCATCTCCTCCAGTACACCACACACACCTCATCTCCTCCAGTACACCACACACTCCTCATCTCCTCCCGTACACCACACACTCCTCATCTCCTCCCGTACACCACACACTCCTCATCTCCTCCAGTACACCACACACTCCTCATCTCCTCCCGTACACCACACACTCCTCATCTCCTCCCGTACACCGTACACTCCTCATCTCCTCCCGTACACCACACACTCCTCATCTCCTCCCGTACACCACACACTCCTCATCTCCTCCCGTACACCACACACTCCTCATCTCCTCCCGTACACCACACACTCCTCATCTCCTCCCGTACACCACACACTCCTCATCTCCTCCCGTACACCACACACTCCTCATCTCCTCCCGTACACCACGCACTCCTCATCTCCTCCCGTACACCGTACACTCCTCATCTCCTCCAGTACACCACACACACCTCATCTCCTCCTGTATGCCGTGCACTCCTCATCTCCGGTATGCCTCCGATACTCCTCATCTCCTCCTTACACCGCACACCGCACGTGGAGCGTGTCTTGTCGCATACACTGCGTGGACCGCTCTTCTTCCTGTGTGGCTCCAAACCAGAACTAACACCAGGACTAAAATCAGGTCTAAACCAGGTCTAAACCAGGTCTAAACCAGATCTAAAACCAGGTCTAATACAGGTCTAAAACCAAACAAGAATTTGCAGGAGTTGGTTGCTACATTCATGTAGTTTTAAAAATCATGACAATATCAAGTAATCCAAAGTATTCAGATTACGTTACTCACTTTAAGTAATTTAATTGATTACGTCACAAATTACATTTTGGGGAATGTAATCTGTAATCTGTAGGGGATTACATTTTAAAAGTCACCTTCTCAACACTGATGCTACAACATCTAAACAGAACCGTACATTACATCAAGTGGAAAAGAAACCGTGAGGTGAGTCGACCTTAGCCCAGCGATAATTAAGTTTTTCATGTCCAAAACACGTGTATCTGTCAGTGCAGGTGGTGTGGACTTAACATGTGCAAAGTAGACACGACAATAACAAACGATTTCTCGATTATTCGAACAAAATAATCGATTACTGTAATAATCGATAGCTGCAGCGCTAAAGGTGATAGACCTTCGCTCTTCGCTATCACAGTTGAGCCGTTGTCTATGACTGTACACTCTTCCCTTCTGTTCAGGGGGATTGCTCATAATGGGATTTATTATAAATTGTCGTTATATGCTGACCATCTGTTGCTACATCTATATCTGATCCTGCTATTTCTGTCCCAACAGTTTGGAATATTTTGAATAATTTCAGCTCTTTCACTGGGTATAAATTAAACTTGGAGAAAAGTGAATGTTTTCTGATAAATTTAGCTGCTTGCAATCTCCTCCTCCGATTTACCATTCAGACTGAGACCCACAGGATTCTAGGCATAAATGGGACACATTCTTTTTCCACTTTACTATCTGCCAATTTCACACCTCTTATTTCAAAAAATAATTCTGATTTTGAAAGATGGTACAGTCTCCCACTTTCCCTAATCGGTAGATTAAAATTAATATTTTGCCTAGATTTCATTTTTTATTTCTGTCGATTCCGCTTTTTCTGCCAAAACATTGTAGATGATGTGGAGTGGAGGATTTACATTGTTCAGTGTTCAGTCAGACTATAGTGCAGCTCACATTCTCCAGACTCTCCGTGGTGCAAACTGGAACTCTTGTCTGGTGGAGGACCATCTATTTCAGCTTTAATCTTTTCTTTGATACCTCCAAAGCTCTTTAGACACTGATAATCCAGTTGTTTTTATCATACTTCAGATGTGGTTTTAGTTTAGATGGTGATTTAACTTTGTATCTGCTTTTCCCCAAGGCTGTTAACTCACAATCACTTATTTCCTCCATCTCTCTCTGACTTATGTTTTTCTATTTGGTACAATAGTGGTATTAAAGAAATAAATGATTTATACACATTGGGTGTTTTCCCAATATAACCTGCCTCATACTCATTTGTTCTGCTATTTTCTGGTCCATAATTTTGTTCGTAAGTGTTTCCTTCTTTCCCTGTTGTACCTCCGGCACAGTCCTGGGAAAACAGTGCACATACAGTCGTGTGCAAAAGTTTTATTCAGGTGTGAAAAATGCTGGAAACAAAGAATGGTTTCAAAAATATAAATAACAATTGTTTGTTTTTATCACTTTACAAAATGCAAAGAGAGACAAAAGAATGCACCAAAGTCCTTCAGAACTGTCTTGAGCGTAAAGAAGAAGCAGAAGTTGTGTTGGTGCTGGTCTGGCTCCACAGACCCTGACCTCAGCATCATGGAGCGAGTCTGATTCCCTGAAGAGACAGAAGGAGGTGAGGAAGCTCCATCCACACAAGATCTGAGCTCAGTTCTTCTACATGTTTGGAACAGCGACCAGCCCAGGTCCTTCACAAACTGTCTGCAAGTAAAACCTAGAAGAACTGAGGCTCTTCTGATCTGATTTACATTTCTCTTTTGTTCATTCGCTACATTTCGTGGATTGATGAAAATAAATGATGAACACTTCCATTTTTGAAGGCATTCCTAGTTTACAGCTGCCTAGAACGTTTGCACAGTCCTGTATATGGTGGTTGATATTTCCATATCTAAATATTTGTATTTTATACAGTTTTATCAGGCGGTGCATGTTCAATTGGGGAAAAAAAGAGAAAAAAGGGACAGCTGTATATTTTACTGTATATTTTTTGCCAGTGTTCCTCATAAAAAATATTGAGGAATAAAGAAAACCTGTGAAAAATCAGAAGTTTTCTACTATCCTATTCAATACAACTAGAACAGGAAGAAACTGTTTGCAGTTCTCCAAAGTTCTTCCTCACCTCATACCTTATGCACTCAGCAGCAGTTATTCCCCAGTTTTCACAACTCTCAGAGACCAGAGCGGGGTTCTGCTGTGATGGCAATGCTAACGGAGCACTTCCTGATGATCGGACAGTAACACCATATAATCGGATGCAGACAGTAAACTGTGTAATCTTGACCTCGTGGTTTGAGGCTCTGCTCATGCTGGGATCACTTACTTTTGCTTTCATAAAACTCAGATTCTCTCCATCATCAGTCTTTCTTTCTCACAGCCTTCCTGACGGCTCTTCCTCCTCTCTTCATCCTCCTCTCATCCTTCTCTTCCTGGTTTAGTCCTGTTTCAGTCCTGGTTTAGTCCCGTTTCAGTCCTGGTTTAGTCCTGGTCCAGTCCTGGTCCAGTCCTGGTCCAGTCCTGGTTAGTTCTTCACAGGTACTTTGCTCTTGTTTCTTTTGTTCAGCCTAAACTGAAGCTGCGTGGGGATAAGGTCCTCACCCCGGTGCCTTCTGCCCTGTGACCCTTGACCCCTGACCCCTGGAGCGGGGCCGTATTGATCGAGCTCGTGCCCAAACACTAATTATCACAGAACAAAAGTCTGAAGCATGTGACGCCCCCTACCACAAAGCTCCAGCATCGTCAACCAATCAATGTGCGTCATCCTGAGCTGTCCTGGAATTATAAAGAGAATATACGGAACATTGATCAGGAGCAACCGTCAATATCACATTATTAATGAGCCTGAAACTGAAATTACAGTTTATTTTCATCATCTGGTCACTCAAAAAGGAGCCAAAACTCAAAACTATAAACCCTGTTTTTCCCTTTTTACAAATCACTTCTGGTCTGGAATTCATCTTAAAGAGGCAAACTCAGGATTACAGCAGCTGGACTAAACCAGGACTGAACCAGGACTAAACCAGGACTGAACCAGGACTAAACCAGGACTGAACCAGGACTAAACCAGGACTGAACCAGGACTAAACCAGGACTGAACCAGGACTAAACCAGGACTGAACCAGGACTAAACCAAGGCTGAAACTGGACTAAACCAGGACTGAAACAGGACTAAACCAGGACTGAACCAGGACTAAACCAGGACTGAACCAGGACTGAACCAGGACTGAACCAGGACTGAACCAGGACTGAACCAGGACTAAACCAGGACTGAACCAGGACTAAACCAGAACTGAACCAGGACTAAACCAGGACTGAAACTGGACTAAACCAGGACTGAACCAGGACTAAACCAAGGCTGAAACTGGACTAAACCAGGACTGAACCAGGACTAAACCAGGACTGAACCAGGACTGAACCAGGACTAAACCAGGACTGAACCAGGACTAAACCAGGACTGAAACAGGACTAAACCAGGACTGAACCAGGACTAAACCAGGACTGAACCAGGACTAAACCAGGACTGAAACTGGACTAAACCAGGACTGAAACTGGACTAAACCAGGACTGAACCAGGACTAAACCAGGACTGAACCAGGACTAAACCAGGACTGAACCAGGACTAAACCAGGACTGAACCAGGACTAAACCAGGACTAAACCAGGACTGAACCAGGACTAAACCAGGACTAAACCAGGACTGAACCAGGACTAAACCAGGACTGAACCAGGACTAAACCAGGACTGAAACTGGACTAAACCAGGACTGAACCAGGACTAAACCAGGACTGAACCAGGACTAAACCAGGACTGAAACTGGACTAAACCAGGACTGAACCAGGACTAAACCAGGACTGAACCAGGACTAAACCAGGATAAAACAGCCCTGAACTAGGACTAAACCAGGACTGAAGACGCACTGATCCAGGACTAAAGCTTGTTGAACGTTCACATTCTGCATCACGACTCAAGAATCACATTTCAGTGCACAGATCTACAGGATCTTCTTTGTATTTGTGGAGGAAATGATGAAACTTCATTCACTAAGTGCATCCATCCACACTGTGATTTGGATTCACTGTGATTGCTCCGGCCCAGGACAGCACCACAGATAGTCTTACAGTCAGAGTGCACTTCCTCTTTGAGCGACAGATGCCACGGAAACTGGATCCACCAGAGGAAACCTGACCTACTGCAGCCACAGAGGCACATCCCAGTCTGTGGACAATCACAGCCGCACACCCATTGCGACTGTCATTTTATTTTTTTTTGCAATTTTTTATGATTTTTTGTGCATTTTCAGTAAGGAATTTTGATTATTTGGAAATGTTTTGGTCATTTTTTGTGTGAATTTTTTGTCACTTACCTTAAGGAATTCTTTTAGACCACTGTAATTAAACTGTTTTTCATGTTTTGTAAAAATCAGGAAAAATCAGGTATCAACATTTTATCTTTTATTTCATTTCACATGTATAAAAACATATAATCTGTGATCTAATTTGCATTTTAAAGACCTTCAGCAGTTGCAAACAGATAGTGACAACAGTGCATATATTCCCGTGCTGTGTATTCACTATAATCCAATGAGATCCTCGTGTTTTTCCTGATGCTTAAAGTGATACAGAACTCCCCCTGGTCTTTATTTGTGCAACTAGACGTTCCTCTGAGCATTTACATCCCTCATAGTTAAACGCTCTGTTCTTCTGTGGGAGATTACACTGGCTCTGAATGGGAGGTGTGGCTCTGTACGTCTCTGGTGGCTTTTCACAGCTCTGGTTCTTATCCGCGCTCTGCTCTCCTCGTATCCACACTCCACGTCTGTCATCTCTGTAATTTTAGATTAATGCACACGAGAACGGTAAATATGGTGCATTATTCAGATGGGAATCCAACAAGGAATCTGTTAAAAGGAATCTCTGTATTCTGTATTCGCTCCACCCTCAGAGGTGGTGTTAGGATGACAGTTCAGCTGGTACCATAGGCCAGAGGTCTTCAGCAGGGGGTCACGACCCCTAGGTTATGGAGGTAATCTTTGGTTGATTAGACTTAGAAAAGGTAAATGAATATAAATTCCTGGGAGTTAGAATACACAGTAAATTTTCATGGAAAGCCCACATTAGACAAACATTTCTAAAAGTCTCGCTATAGTAAACAAAGTGAAATATTATCTGGATCCAAATGCCCTGTGTACATTATACTGTTCATCGGTTCTCCCTTATTTCACAGACTGTTGAAGTGTGGGGGAAAAGTCACCGTACAGTCAATCCACTGATTATATTACAGAAACGAGCTTTGCGAATGATCCATAAAGTTGGTTTTCTCGAACACACCCATAATCTTTTTATTCAATCCAAGTGCCTAAAGAGTCCTGACCTTGTAAAATATTATATGCCTGTATTTTTTTGGTTGGTATCTTTAAAATTCTTACCATTGCTGTTTCCTCATGTATTATTATTGCAATATGATGATAATTATGTTATCGAGCTAGAACAGTTTTTCACTGTCCGCACTTGTAAATAGTTCCTATAGTTAAAAATGGAAAAGAAGCTCATTGCATTAGATTAGAAGAGGAGGTGGGATTAAATGACTTCTCTTCTTCCCACTCCTTTTTGGGCAAAATATTTTGTTGTTGTTTTTTTAATTGTTATTTCTATCATGATTTTTCCAATACATTGTTAATGATTCTATCCATTAACAATGTATTGATAGGGATGCTGTCATGTCTGACCATTGTCCTATTTTGTTTGATTTTATTCTGCGCGACTGTCTGAAGCCTATTTCAAGTGCGTCACTGCAGCGTCCTAAACCGGACACTGCGGCGTCATTTTCGTCTTTTTTATGAAAAATGTGCCAGACCTGGGTGATGCTCGGCTTTCAGGACACTGAAGAAATGACAAACTCTTTTATGGCTGCGTGCACTACAGTCATGGACTCTGTAGCTCCACAAAAAGCTGTGCGCCCCAGAGTCAAACCCGGTGCCATGGATAAATGACACCACTCGTGAGGCCAGGCGCAGATGTAGGCAGGCGGAAAGGAAGTGGAAAAGTGATAATTTGCAAGTGTCTGAAATTTTAAGACAGTTTAAAAATGTATCAGGAAGCTGTTAAAGAGGAACAGAGGAAATATTTTTCAAACTTGGTTTTGACAAATGTCAATAATCCTTGTATTTTATTTCAAACAATTGGGTCTGTTTGAACCCATCCAAATCCACTATTTTAGATTCTTGTTCTGAAAAAATGTGAACAGTTTTTATCTTATTTCACAGAGAAAGTTGCGTTGATTAGAGCCAACTTAAACTGTCCTGCTGTTCCACGAATAAGCATGTCTTGCTCAGCTATTTTTTGTAGAATTTGAGCCAGTGTCTTTGGAGTTTCTCTCTAAAATAGCTAACAAGCTTAAAGCTTCATCCAGTCCTATTGACCCCGTCCCTCCAAGGTTATTTAAGGAGGTATGGACAACAATTGGCTCGAGTGTATGTAAAATTATGAACAGCAGTCTTGTCTCTGGTGTTGTACCTTCATTTTTAAAAAAGGCTGTGTCGAACCTCTCCTTAAGAAACCAAGTTTGGACTCATCAAATGTTTCAAATTTTCGTCCAATCTCCAAGCTTCCTTTTTGGCTAAGGTATTGGAAAAATGTGTTCTTTGTCCAGTGCAGCCCTTTTAGAAGCACATGGCATTTTAGAGCGTTTCCAGTCAGGATACAAAGCCCTGCATAGCACGGAGTCTGCACTTTTAAAGGTTTTTAATGACCTATATTTAATGACTGATGGTGGTAGCTCTGCCATTTTAGTGCTTTTAGACCTGACTGCTGCTTTTGACACAGTCGACCATGTAACTCTTTTAAACCGCCTTGAAGACTGTGTGGGTGTCAGGGGGACCGCCCTAAACTGGTTCAAGTCGTATCTTTCTGGGAGATCATGCACTGTCAGGCTGGGGGACTCCACCTCGTCTGCTGCTCCGTTGCACTGTGAAGCCCCGCAGGGGTCAATTCTTGGCCCTATTCTTTTTACCCTCTACCTGCTCCCACTCAGTGAAATTTTTAAAAGGCATGGCATTTTATATCATTTTTACGCTGATGACTGCCAAATTTATCTGCCGATTTCTAAGCACGCGAAAGGCCCCTGACACCCTTGTTGAGGCTGCCTTGGTGACGTCAAGGTTTGGTTGGCCCAAAATTTTCTCTGTTTAAATGAAGGGAAAACTGAAATTGTGCTCTTTGGGCCCACTGATCCCTCATTGGACTTGGGCCCCTTTAAAGATAATGTTCATCCCTTCGCCACCAACCTTGGCGTCACCATGGACAGGGATTTTAAACTCAGCAAGCAGATCAACACAGTCGTTAAATCAGGCTTTTATCATCTTCGCCTTTTATCCAAAGTTAAGCCGTTTTTAAGTTTTAAGCACTTTGAACAAGTCGTTCACGCTTTTATTTCTTCGCGTCTGGACGACTGTAATGCTCTTTATACTGGCATATCACAAAATGCTCTTTCACGCTTACAGTTAGTCCAGAACTCTGCGGCACGACTTTTAACAGGAATCAAAAAACGTGAGCACATCACTCCAATTCTTGCGTCTTTGCACTGGCTTCCTGTTCATTTTAGAATTGATTTTAAAATTTTATTGTTTGTTTTTAAAGCTTTGAATGGACTGGCCCCGGATTACATCTCGGACCTCATCCAAATCTACACTCCAGCGCGCGCTCTGAGGTCTGAGGGCAGCTCCAGCTTGTGGTGCCTAAGACCAGACTTAAATCCAGAGGGGACAGAGCTTTTTCTGTGGTTGGTCCTAAACTGTGGAACGCCCTGCCCTCCCACGTCCGAGCAGCTCCCACAGTGGAGTGTTTTAAGTCTCGTCTTAAGACCCACTTTTATTCTCTGGCTTTTAACACTGCGTGAGTTGTGTGGTCCTCTGTGTCTTTTATTATATTTTAGGGTTTTTTATTATTTTATTGTTCTTAGAGTATTTATTTTTTATTATTTTTATTTTTTTAGTGTTTTTATCTTTTATTGTTTTTTATTATTTTATGGTATATTTATTTGTATGCACTCTGGTAGGGCATTTGATTACTTGTTTATTTTAAACAGTTTCTGTAGTTATTTGTTTATTTTAAATGATGGTTTTGTGCAGCACTTTGGAAACGCTTTCAGTTTATGAAATGTGCTATATAAATAAAGTGGATTGGATTGGATTGGATTTCTCTAATGTTCTATGTTCCATTGTAAAAGAATGTAAACTTCTTAATTGCCCCCCCAAAAATATATATATATATATATTTAAAGAACTGGTTTTCAGTGGGTTATGTCTGTGCTCCTTCATCACGTCTGTCTCTCTCTCATCATTCCCTCGTGTCTCACTGTCAAAGTGCAAACACCTCGGCCCAAATTTGATGGTTTCTTCTAGGCTCCATGTGAAGAGTTGTGTTACAGCTTAAGCTTAAGCTCCTCACATACTGGTGCACATTGGGAAGGAGTGAGGGAACTTCATTCCTCGGGCACATTACCCAGGGTCTGCACTACTCTCCTGTTCGCTCCCACTCCTCTGCTGGTCGCTCCGTGGACAGAGAAGAGGGGAGCACACAGGAGAGGAGGAGGGAGTCGTGTCTTTCTGTCCGTCACAATGAGCAGAAAAGTTCAGTGTCCCAAATCAAACTCTAGTCCGTGCAAGCTGTGGCTCCTCTGTCATTTAATCAGATGATTTAAAAAAGCCCTTTGAGCCCATTTTCTGGTCTTCTCAGAGACACAAAGCACAAAGCACAGCTTAAACTTCAGGCCTGAGTTTAACTTTTGTCAGACTCACTTATTTCTGTCATGGAACAAGTTGAGGCTTAAACTGGAGATGGAGCTAGTTTCAGCTCAGGATTTCAGGATAAGCCTGGACTTGTACAGAGGAGCTGTGTTTTTACATGACACTAGGCCCAGTTTAATCTAAAACACAAATCTATGCCATATATAGAGTAGGGCTCCATCAGTTTGGGGGTCCTTGGCCTGAAAAACGTTGAAGACCCCTGCCACAGACCATGTACATACCTGGACAAAGCTAACCCGTCGTCCACAGAGTCGACTCTGGCTCCAGTTCACTTGGTGCTGAAAACCTGCTGCTTATGGCGATGATATGAACACTGAGAACAGACCAATCAGGCGCCTTCTTTCCCCGAGGCCACTCCCACTAGCGTTAGCAGCAGGCTTGATTGACAGAGTTGCAAACACCATGTGTGTGGGTGGGCAGGGGCGTGACCTTCAACAGCCTTCCTCCTGATTGGCTCTTTGGTTGCTATGATACTTTCATTTATTATTCCAAATGTGAGTCAGAGTGTTTGACCTCTGATGAGAAGGTTGCTCGTTCCAGTGGCCGACAGGCTGGGGGTTGGGGGTTCCATCTCATCTGCCACAATTGAATGCTGTCGTTGTGTCCTTTGGCCAAACACTGAAGTGGCCTTAGTCGTGTGCACTGGTTTATGACTGTGATGGCTTTATGGCTGTGAATGGGGCACTGGTGCTTGATGCTCTGATTGACTTGAAGGGAGAAAAGATAAATTAATGTGAGTTTTTAAAGATTTTTATCTTTGTAGCCCCCATTGCCCTGGGACAGACGGACAGGCTCCGCCCACCAGCGCACTGTGGGGCTGGAGCTCCGCCCCTTCATCAGGCCATTGGTCAACAGGGTCTCGGTCAACCACGTTTTATTAATCGATGGGAATGAGCGATTCTGGTGATTTTTGTTGCAATTATTTATTTATTTTTATTTATTTATTTATTTGTCTATTTATTTATTTAGCATATTTTTTATTTGGCTATTTTCTTCTATTTTTTATCATTATTTGGCAATTTTTGTCGTAATTATTTTTTGTTTTTTGTTGTAATTAATTTGTGTTTTTTTTTATTATTGGCAGATTTTTTTTTTGTGAATTTTTGATTAGTATTTTTGATTATTTAGTGATGTTTTGGTGATTTTTGGTGATTTTAAGGTGATTTTTGGTGATATTTCATTTATAATATATTTATCTGGTGATGTTTTAGTGATTTTTGGCCAATTTTGGTCATGGTTTTGTAATTCTTCGGAGATATTTTGTTTACATGTTTATTTGGTGCTGTTTGGGTGATTTTTAGTGAACTTTGGGTGTTTCCTGTGATTTTTGTGGTAATTGGTTGTGATTTTTTAGCGATGTGGTGGTTCGGCCCGACTCTCCTGATGAGTTTGTGTGAAAAAACAGACAAACTGTGAACGACATGAGGCCTGGAGAGAGTGTGATGAAAACAGAGAGAGGAGAGAGGGAGACAGAGGGAGATAGATGGAGGTAGGGAGGAGGAGGGAATAGGAGAGAGAGAGGAGGAGGAGAAAGAGGGAGGAGGAAAGAGAGAGCAAGGAGGAGAGAGAAGGAGAGAGAGGAGGAGGAGAGGGAGGAAGGGAGAGAAAGAGAGGAAGGAGGAGAGAGAGAAAGAAAGAGCGAGAGAGGGAGCAGGAGAGATTGAGGGAGAAAGAGGAGAGGAGAGACAAGGAGAAGCTGTGATACAACATGAGGCCCGTGGAGAGTGTGAAAAAACAGAGGGAGGAGGAGAGGAGTGCCAAAAGAGAGGTGAAGAAAGAGGAAGGGAGGGGTGGAGAGGAGCTAAAAGAGAGAGACTAGAAGGAGGAAGGAGAGAGAGGTAGGAGGGCGTGGAGAGAGGAGGAGAAGCTGTGATATGACATGAGATCTCTAGGGAGAGTGTGAAAAAACAGAGAAGAGGAGCCAAAACAGAGAAAGAGGGATGGACAGAGGGAGAGAGAGGGTTTTATAACAGACAAGAGGAGTGACAAAAGAGGCAGAGAGAGAAAAGAGAGAGGAGGTGAGGAGGGCAGGAGAGATAAGGAGAGAAAAGCAAAAGAAGAAACAAAAAACAGGAGTGCCAAAAGAAAGAGAGGAGAGAGAAAAAGAAAAAGACACATGAGATAGAGAGAGAGAGAGAGAAAGAGAGAGAGAGAGCGAGCATACATGGACGTGCCTAAAAGTAAAGAAGGAAAGAGAGCATTGAGAAGGGGATAGATAGAGGTGCGAAAAAAAGATAGAGAGAGGCAGAAAGAAGTTTAGATGGAGTTAGAGAAAGGAGAGAGTGACATAGAGAGAGGAAAAGGGTTTGATGGAGTGAGAGAGAAAGAAGTGAGAGAAAGTGAGAACGTAGGAGGGAACGAGAGATTATGAGGGTTAGATGGAGTGAGGGAAAGAAAAAACGAAAGAGAGGGAAGAGAGAGAATAAGAGAGAGAGAGAAAGGGAGAGAGGAAGAGGATTCGATGGAGTGAAAGAAAGAGATAAAGAGATAAAGAGATGAAGAGAGCGATATATTCTGTATATAGAATATATAGATAGATATAGATATATAGATATTTATCTTATCTCGATATTACAACTCTTTCTGAGCACTTTTCATATGAACTCTGTCCAGGTTGAGCCTCTTTAACTTCCTTCTCAAACCAGTTCTTTTCTCTGGCTCAGATCTGAACCTCTCTGTCCTCAGGGTCGGGTCCCGGGGCTTTTAGGTGCAGATCTACGGCATTTCTAACATGTTGGGAAAGTGGAAAATGTGACATTTCAGTAAATGTAACTGATTTCATGTTGTAATTGACCAAATGTAAAGATAATGTGGAAGCTCCAAAGAAGATATTCTTAAAACAAGTATCTAAGAAAGAACAGCCTAATGTAAAGACATGTTAGATACTAGAAATAAGCAGCATTAAGCAATAATGACTTAAATCAAGGATAAATATCCTCAAATTAAGGTGAAAAATCTGGCCATAAATACTTGAAACCAGTGTTTTCTGCTCAGAACAACAGTTGCATTTTGTCTTGTTTTAAGAAAACTTGGTGAGTGAAAATGTCTCACTGCAGATCATTTCACTCACATCATTTACATTTTAACCTCAGAATAAGTATTTGTTCTTATTTTTTCATAGGCCTTTTTGCAGCACATGTTTGGTCCTGAGAAGCTGCTTCATTACTGCTCTCATCCTGAGAAAATGAATTCATCAAACGTCGGCTATAGAATTCAGACTTTTGCTTCTCCTAAAGAATTATTTTTTACAAAATGTGTGGAGTAAAAGACGGAAGTCGGGGACAGGCCCCACAGACCGAGTCTGTGCTATAGCCCTGACCTCTGACCCCGAGGACCTTCCTGTTTTCATTGGGACATTTGGAATCACAATATTCATCTAAAATGACGTTAGATTTCTGTGGTGTCCAACGGGAGCTGACGGCCGCCATGAACGTCATGACAACAAAGCACCACAGGCTGTGGGCCCCTCCTGTGGGCCCCTCCTGTGGGCCCCTCCTGTGGGCAGTGGTACATCACACTACAGCGGAGCATTTTTTTTAACATTTGGGTCGAAATGAGGCGATGGAGGTGAAAACAGGGGAATAAAGACGTCTCAAAAGGCAGAATGAGTCCAAATATAACTTCAGAGGGTCAATGAGCAGAAAGTAGCACACACGAAGCGTCCATTTTGAACTGTACAAGTATCTGTTTCATTTGAATTCGATTTCTTTTCTTCATTCACTTCTGTCTTTGCTTTAAATATGTGAACTAAGCAGAGAGAGTTTGAGGAAACCTCGTCTGTACTTGTCTGTACTCGTCTGTACTCGTCTGTATTCTGACACTCGGAGTTCATCAAAAACAAAGTGGATGAAAGTGTTTTTCACTCCTGACCTGCAGCAGAGCCACGTCTGTGGGGCGAGTCTGGGGTCACCACCTCTGACGGGGCATCTGGCTTTTTGTTCTACCCTCTTACCCCCGTCCCCTGTCTTCCCTGTTTCCTCTCTTCTGTTTTCTCTCCAATCTCTCTCTTACCTCCCCACTTCTCCTTTTCTCCCTCACTCCTTCTCTGCTTTCTTTTCTCTATCTTCCCTTTACCTTCTTCCTCTCTCCTCTCTTCCTGCTCCATCTCATTCACCTCTTCTCTCTTTCCTTTCTCCTCTCTCTCCCGCTATCCTTCTATCTCTGCCCCCTTTTCTACTCCCTCTTTCTGTATTTCTATCTCTCCTCTCCCCATCTTACACCCTCTCTCCTCTCTCTCCTTTTTGCTTCTCTCCTTCTTTCTTACTCTGTTTTCTCCCTCTCTTCTCTCTCCTCTTCTCCTTCTCCTTCCTCACTGCCATTTCTTCCCTTCTTTCGTTTCCCTTGCCTCTCTCCCTCTCTCTCCCTTTCTCCCCTCTTTCTCTCTGTCTCGGTTCTCCTCTCTTCCTCCTCATTCTTCTCATCCTCTCCTCCACTCTCTCATTCCCTACTCTCCTCCCCTCTTCTCTTTCTTCTCTTCTCCCTTCCTCCTCTCCCTTTTTTCCTTCTGTTCACTCCTTCGCCCTCTCTCCTTCATCCTCCCGCTCTATCTGTTGTCTCCCTCTCTCCTCCGCTCTCTCTGTTCCCACTCTCCTCATCCTCCCTCTCTCCTCCTCTCTCTGTTCCCTCTCTTCTCCTCTTTCGGTCCCTTCTCTCCTCTCCTTCTTCCTCTATTCCCCTCCTCCCTGTCTATCTGTTATTATTCCCTCTCTCCTTCCCTCCTCTTCTCTCTCCTCCTGCTCTCCTCCCCCTCCTCTCTCCTCCCTCCCTCCTCCCCTCCTCCCTCTCTGTCCCTGCTCTCCTCTTCCTCTCCTCCCCTCCTCCCTCTCCTCTTCTCCCCTCCTCCCTCTCCCTTTACTCTTCCTCTCCTCCCCTCCTCCCTCTCCTCTTCTTCTCTCCTCCCTCTCCTCTACCTCTCCTCCCCTCCTCCCCCTCCCTTTACTCTTCCTCTCCTCCTCCCTCTCCCTCTCCTCTCCTCCTCCCTCTCCTTCCATCTTCCCTCTCCTCTCCTCCTCCCTCTCCTCTCCTTCTCCCTCTCCATCTCTCTCTCCCTCTCCTCCTCCCTCTCCTCCCCACCTCCCTCTCTCTCTCCTCTCCTCCTCCCTCTCCTCTCCCTACCCTCCCCTCTTCCCTCTCCCTCTCCTCCTCCCTCTCCCTCTCCTCCCCTCCTCCCTCTCCATCTCTCTCTCCCTCTCCTCCTCCCTCTCCCCCCTCTTCCCTCTCCCTCTCCTCCTCCCTCTCCTCTCCCTCTCCTCTCCTCCTCCTCCCTCTCCTCTCCCTCTCCTCCCATCTTCCCTCTCCTCTCCTCCTCCCTCTCCCTCTCCTCCTCCCTCTCCTCTCCTCCTCCTCCCTCTCCTCTCCCTCTCCTCCCATCTTCCCTCTCCCTCTCCTCTCCCTCTCCTCCTCCCTGTCCTCTCCTTCCTCCTCCCTCTCCTCTCCCTCTCCTCCCATCTTCCCTCTCCTCTCCTCTCCTCTCCTCCTCCCTCTCCCTCTCCTCTCCTCCTCCCTCTCCCTCTCCTCCTCCCTCTCCTCTCCTCCTCCTCCCTCTCCTCTCCCTCTCCTCCCCTCCTCCCTCTCCATCTCTCTCTCTCTCTCTCCTCCTCTCTCTCTCCTCCTCCTCCTCCCTCTCCTCCCTCCTCTCCCTCTCCTCTCTCTCTTCCCTCTCCCACTCCCCCTCCCTCTCCCTCTCCTCCTCCTCCCTCTCCTCTCCCTCTCCTCTCCTCCTCCCTCTCCTCTCTCTCCTCTCTCTCTCTCTCTTCCCTCTCCTCTCCTCCCTCTCTCCCTCTCCTCCCCTCCTCCCTCTCCTCTCCCTCTCCTCCTCCCTCTCCATCTCTCTCTCCCTCTCCTCCTCCCTCTCCTCCCCTCTTCCCTCTCCCTCTCCTCCTCTCCTCCCTCTCCTCCTCCCTCTACCTCTCTCTCCTCTCCTCCTCCCTCTCCTCCGCTCTTCCCTCTCTCTCCCTCTCCTCTCCCTCTCCTCCCCTCTCCTCCCCTCTTCCCTCTTCCCTCTCCTCCTCCCTCTCCCTTTCCTCTTCCTCTCCTCCCTCTCCCTCTCCTCTCCCTCTCCTCCCCTCCTCCCTCTCCCTCTCCCTCTCCCTCTCCTCTCCTCCTCCCTCTCCCTCTCTCTCTCCTCTCCTCCTCCCTTTCCTCTCCTCTCCTCCTCCCTCTCCTCCCCTCTTCCCTCTCCTCTCCTCCTCCCTTCTTCCCTCTCCTCTCCTCCTCCCTCTCCTCCCCTCTTCCCTCTCCCTCTCCTCTCCTCCCCTCCTCCCTCTCCTCTCCCTCTCCTCCTCCCTCTCCATCTCTCTCTCCTCTCCTCCTCCCTCTCCTCTGCTCTTACCAAAATACCTGTCAGTATTTGGGGAGGTCCCCATCTCCGAAATTGTTCAGCAATACAGATCTACATTTTCAATATGCAGAAGCCTAAAGTTGTGTATTACAATGTGAGCAAACGAGTGAATAAATGTTATCGACACACAGTCAGTGACTTGTCCAGGACCAGGGTTTAAGACAAGAACTGAGGACAGAACAGTCACAAAACGGGTAAATAATGTGTTGTGACCTGAGGTGGTTTTCATGACTGAGGGACGTCCAGTGATCTCCAGTTAGTCTGTGTTTGCCGCCCCAGCTCCCCTTGTACCCGGGGCACTCATGCTGGGACTTTTGGGCTGTGTTGTGCTGGGATGCGGTTGCCTGGAGTTCTGCGTTTGCACCTGTCGGGCTGCAGCCCAGTGGTGTTGCACGGCGCTGTTTGCGGGTCGCGTGGTGGAGCTGCGGTTTTGGCAGAGAGGGTGAGTCCAGCGGCAGGGGGTGGGTTCTGCACCTCCGTGTGTTTGTGGATGTGGTGGTGGCGTGGGGGTGGGGGAGAGAAGTCGCTGTCCGTGGTTCTTGTCGTGGATTCGCCGGATGTTTTGAAGTGGACTTTGTTTCGTGTTTTCCTCGTGCGGGGGCGTCGCCGTACGCACAGGTGTGCATCTCCTTTAACCGGGACTTCTCAGTTTTGTACAGTTTTGTTATGTTACAGCCTCAAAATTAAGTTTTTAAGGCTTTTAGGGGGTGTTTCAGACACTGGTCTATGGTAGAAATCAGTTGCCATGGTGAAACGATTTCCACACGGTCAAACACTGTCAAAACATTTTTGGATTTAAACTTTTACATTCTTATGTTTTAAACAGAAGAAAAAAATGGGGTGTAAACATGGCGCATTTGCAGGAGCCTGTGATCAGTGTGGTTCATGGTCCTGTTTAGTTTGATTTTCACCCAAAAGGTGAGAGCGACGAGGGTGTAATGCTATTTGAGAGGAGTTATTTAACAGCACAAACCTGATCATCTGTTTAGCTCTGGTTAAATCCTCTTTCTGGTCAGATTGAGTTGACATAAAGCTCAGATTCAAGTCTAAGAGTTTCACATGTGAAATGTAGAAAAACTGAATGAGAGACGTGGTCATGTACATGAGGCATTTTGGATTTTACATATTTGGCTCAGTGACACGACGCCTACATTTTCTGTCCAATTGTAGTTTCCTCAGTTAAAAAGGTTCAAATTCCAGAATAATTCAGCACATTTCTGTAGCACCTCTGACCTCAATGCAGCCAAATATTTTTATTCTGCATGTTTTTTGTGCTTAAAGTGTTCAAATGTCATGTGGTGCGACCGTGCATCATGTGGTGCCACTAATAACAGCAGGAATTCTGTGGCTGGAGTTTAATAACAGACAAAGTCGACTTGGGTGAACGGTTCTTTAGGCATTTTTCTTCATTTGATGCATTTTCCAGGGCAGCAGTTTGTTCATTAAACACAAACAGGCGACTGTCATATTGGAGCAAAAGAAAATATCAATATGCATTAAAAATCTAAAGAAACACAACAGTTTGTTTCTATACACTTCATATTACTCACAACTTAGATGAATATCCCAGCCATGTTTTAGAAAATAAAACTATTTTAAGGTTATTCTCGGTCGCACCACATGACATTTTACACTAAAAATGCTTCATATAAATGTTAAACACAGATTTATGCTGTTGACACTGGACAATATTTGAAAAAAGTTTAATAGAAACTAATATTTTCTGTATTTTAAAATTTGCCTGTTGAAAATCCTTATACGTCATTGACCCTTATATAAAAAAGAAAAGAAATGTGTTTCTCACCTTCCACGGTGGTTGGTCTCTCACCCTCATCAGCTCGGGTTCTACCAGAGGCCTGGGAGCTTGAGAGTTCTGCGCAGTATCTTTGCTGTTCCCAGTACTGCACTTTTCTGGACTGAGATGTCTGTTGTCCTTCCTGGGATCTGCTGTAACCACTCATCCAGTTTGGGGGTCACGGCCCCGAGTGTCCGATCACCACAGGCTCCACTGATGCTTTCACCTTCCAGGCCCTCTCCATCTCTTCCTTGAGCCCCTGGTATTTCTCTAGTTTCTTGTGTTTCTTTTTCCTGACATTGCCATCGCTCGGTATTGCAATGTCCACCACCACGGCTTTGTTCTCTCGCTTATCCAGAACCACGATGTCTGGTTTGCCATCACCATTCTGTCAGTCTGTATCTGAAGTCCCACAGGATCTTGGCTCATTCTACACAACCTTTGGAGGCGTTTCCCACCTTGATCCTGGGGTTTCCAGCCCATACTCTGCACAGATGTTTCTGTACACTATGCCCGCTACTTGGTTATGTCGCTCCATGTACGGTTTCCCTGCCAGCATCTTACACCCTGCAGTTATGTGCTGGACTGTCTCAGGCACTTCTTTGCACAGCCTACACCTTGGGTCTTGTCTGGTGTGGTAGATCTGGGCCTCTATTGCTCGGGTGCTCAAGGCTCCTGTGCAGCCAGGATGAGCCTCTGTGCTGTCCTTCAGACCAGCCCTCTCCAGCCATTGGTAGGATTTCTTGATATCAGCCACTTCAGTTATGTTTCGGTGGTTCGCCCCATGTAGGGGTTTGTCCTGCCATGATGGTCCCTCCAGCACCTCTTCCTCTGCGCCCCACTGTCTGAGACATTCTCTGAGCGTCATCAGTCTGGGCCTTGTCACTGATGTACTTGTGGAGCTTGGATGTTTCATCCTGGACAGTGGTTCCCACACTCACTAGTCCTCGGCCTCCTTCCTTCTGGCTCGTGTACAGTCTCAGGGTGCTGGACTTGGGATGGAACCCTCCATGCAGGTCAGGAGCTTTCGTGTCTTAACATCCGTGGTCTGTATCTCCTCCTTTGGCCAACTTATGATTCCTGCTGGGTATCTGATCACTGGCAGGGCGTAGCTGTTTATTGCCTGCGCCTTGTTCTTGCCATTGAGCTTCTTAGGACCTGCCGTACTCTTTGCAGGTATTTGGCTGGCGCCGCTTTCCTTGTTGCCTCGTCAAGGAGCCATTTGCCTGTGGGAAACCAAGGTACTTGTAACTGTCCTCAATGTCTGTTAATGTTCCCTCTGGGAGTGAAACCCCCTCTGTGTGGACTACCTTCCCTCTCTTTGTCACCATCCTACTACATTTCTCGAGCCCGAATGACATTCCAATGTCTGTGCTGTAGATCCTGGTGGTGTGGATCAGTGAGTCGATGTCTCGCTTGCTCTTAGCGTATAGCTTGATGTCATCCATGTAGAGGAGGTGACTGATGGTGGCCCCGTTTCCATAGCCAGGTTGGTCTGACAGGTTCTGCAGTTATGAGCGACTGTTCGGTCAACCAGAAGTTGGTGTTTGGCTCCCCTGGTGTTTTTGCCGATGCCCTTCTGTGCTGCGCTCATGTATTGATCCATGTGCCCGCTTATCTTAGCCGCGATGATGCCTGACATGAGCTTCCATGTTGTGGAGAGACAGGTTATTGGCCGATAGTTGGATGGGACTGTACCCTTTGAGGGATCCTTCAGGATCAGGATCGTACGCCCTTGGGTTAGCCATTCAGGGTGAGTCCCATCCCTTAGCAGCTGGTTGGATCATGTCAGGACCTGGTGCAGTCCAACTTTTCATGCCTGAGACTCTTTCCTGGATGTCTGCCACTGAGATGGTAACTGGATTCTGTTC
>CM060654.1:41471798-41484298 GCA_030686955.1 Odontamblyopus rebecca | reverse complement strand
CAGGCAGTTTCATGGGGAGACAAACAGTGTCACAAACACATTAGAGCAGATGTAAGCTGCAAACGCACAGGGACTGCACTCTAAAAACAACATTCTATCTCCCTGTAGCTGAACCTGAGCAGAGACAAGTCACAGTCTCCGGTGGAGTTTGCATCATACCTGTCAGACTGCAGATTTGTTGACCTGGTTTATGGTTGAAGCAGACTTATTGTGCTTGTGTCTGTTAGATAGGTCTCATCTCTGACATTTGTGGATCATTACGTTATCATTTGGACATTTTAAATCACAATATTCATCTAAAATGACTTAAAGGTAAAAGTAAGTGTGAGCAGAACAAAGTGCTGCATGCTGTGGGCCCCTTCTATGGATAGCTGTACATCACTTTTTTTCCCCCTATGTATCCCAATCCTACATGTATCAATGACGTCTTGAAAACAGGAGAATAAAGATGACACAAACATGCATGAATCGCTCCAAATACAACTTCAGAGGGTCAATAAAAAGAAAATACTATCACACGGTTAAAGGTTACTCGAAGTCCAGTTTACAGAGGCCTGATTTAAACTTAAAAGAATGAAAATCCATCACCTGTGGAGGTGGTGGGGCCAGATAAACAGGACACTTCCTAATCTAATGGCTGTTTGGTTGTCAATCAAACTCCCTACATTTCTGACTCTCCCGTGTGCTGGGATTACATGGTTTATTCGAACTGCAGCTTCCTCGCAGTTTGCACAAAGTTTGTCGTAACGGCGGCTGAAATTCCACGACCAGTTCGCTGCAAAAGAAAGTCCATTTTTGAGGTCGCTAAAAGAAAAAAAAGAAAAAAGGAGCAAAGCCAAAGTAAGGTGATTCTTGGAGATTCCTTCCAGCAGTGGTATGCCCGAAAGCAGGGGTGTCCAAACTTTTTCCTCTGGTGAGCTGCCAGAGAGCTACTCATATTAGTGGCTGCAAGAAATGAAGTAAATATAAGAGCCTTTAGATATAACACATCTGCACAATTATTATCCATTTATTAGTGCACAAAGATAGGCATCCAGATTATACATTTACAGTGATAATAGGCATATAATTTAATCAGATTTGAGTTGAGATGTGTGATTCAGAAATCCCTTGGTGAACTACTTGGAAGGGGGTGGTGAGCTACACTGCCCTTCAAAGGCAAAAGACCTGAACTCGCTACAGTTTGAGACCGAGAACAATGACTTCAAACTTTCTGTTTTGTCCAGACAAAAGTATAATAGGCAGGGCTCCCAAAATTAAAACTAGTTGCTAAAATGAAGAAATATTTGTATGGGGAAAACACAGTTACTGCGTTCTGCCTTTGCACGACTCATGATGCAAAGGCAGAGGACAGGAAGTGCCAAATAAGGGTCAAAGGTCAATTTTGAAATCACTATTTTTCATGATGTTTATTCACATGATAAAGGAGGACTCAAATACACCCAAAATGACATTAACTCATTTTTGCCCAACCATGATGTTACTGCCTTTGTTGGTCTAAAGACATGTTGGTCGTGAAATGACTTCTGGACAGGAAACTTCAACAGCCATTCTGAACGAGCAGCGGCTGTAAACAAGCATGATTTGTAGCATCAGAACGAGGTGAGAGGAGGTGCTGTGGAGGAGTGGGAATAAAAAAGGACAAGAGTCTATTTTGTGTGCTGTCGGAGCTTTAGTGTCATATTAACAGTTGTAGCGCCTCATATTTTCCAGAGCGGACTGTGGGATCCATAGTGACAGATGTAAACATCCTGAAACACTGTTCTGTTTAAACGGCAGTGTTCAGACTCACACAGATGTGGAGACAATAAGACAATAAACCCCTGGCGTGAGGAGGAGGAGGAGGAGGAGGAGCTAGCATCCTCGTAGCACCGTCGTAGCGTTCTAATCTGACACGGCGGCCGTGTTTGTGTGCATCAAAACAAACACAATAAAGTCAAACACACAACACAAATAAAGGAGCGGAGCCAGTGTTTGAACAGGCATGTGCAGGAGGAGGGGCTCGCAGGAATGACGCCGGGAATTATGGGAGAATAAATACACCAGTTAAAGGCAGGGGGGTCAAAAGTATCGAGAATCAGATACTAATCGATACTAAAGCTAATATTGAAAATAAGTCAGTTTTAGTATGATATTGAGCTGTATCAGAACAAATATAAGACCACATGGTAACATAATTATACTACAATTATTCTGTAGGAATGTAACAGTCACCGAAATATCATGATATCGTATCATCAATAATATGGTGGACATCACAAAATATCGAATCCCAAGTCTCTTTACTTAAATGAACAGTTCTGATGCAGAAACAGCTAAAAAAAACTAAGAGGGAACTACATAGACCATGATCCTTTGCTCCATTACATGAAGAAATAACTGTTCTAAGCACTTTGAAATCTTCATTTAAATCTGGTCCAGTGAGATGTTTATGGCGAAAATCTGGTCCAGAGAGATTTGGATTTCGTTCCATCCCTAATCACAGTAAATGTTTTACCAAATGAACTGGTCAAAGCATTTTCCCACCATATCATGAGCTTTCCCACGATATCGCAGTAAATATTGCACCGTCCATATTGTCTCATGAGACTTGGATATCATTACACTCCTATTATTTTGTTAATAATAATAATAATAATAATAATAATAATAATACATTTTATTTACATAGCGCTTTTCAAGATACTCAAAGACACTTTACACAGAAGAGCAATTAAAAAAATACAAAGGTAAAAAACATTAAAAACAGTCCTCATAACAGTCAAAGATTAAACGTAGCTTTACACAGGTGAGGCTTAAGGTGTTTTTGAAGGTGGTGAGGTCAATGCATTCTCAGAGTGGTTGTGGGAGTGAGTTCCAGAGGGTGGGGGCAGCGATGGAGAAGACTCTGTCTCCCCAGGTTCGGATAATAACATTCTATTCGTAACATAATCAATATCAAGTATTGAGTGAATTTCTCAATATGTTTATTCGGACACTAATGGACAGAACATGCATAGACAAACGTATATACAGTACAAAAAAATATACTTCTTTTCTATAACAATAAACAAAAGGAAATGTTGCGGACATTTTACTTTTAAAGGAACGGGAGGAAGTAAATACATATTTAACCCCACCCCATTTCTACTGTCCCAAATTAACAAAGAACATATAGACCCTTCGATCCTTTAAGGGCAGAAGTGATTTCAAAAAAAAAAGCTGTGCGTATTTTGGCAACAGAATTGTTGCCATTGTTCCCCATTCATTCTGATTCCTTCAGACTGAACATGGACAGAAGAAAATGGAGATAAAAACATTTCCAGCACCAAGACGTTTTACTCACTGATCTCACAAGGACCTGGCAGTCGGACACCGTTTGTCAAAGTCGGCTTGTTGAGGAAATATTCTCGATCTTTTGACAATAATCCTTTCACAGAGCTTGACAAACTGCTGAGTTCTGCTGTACTTCTGTTGCACAACTGAGCCTCTGGTCCTCTACCAGAGGCCTGGGAGCTTGAGAGTTCTGCGCAGTATCTTTGCTGTTCCCAGTACTGCACTTTTCTGGACTGAGATGTCTGTTGTCCTTCCTGGGATCTGCTGTAACCACTCATCCAGTTTGGGGGTCACGGCCCCGAGTGTCCGATCACCACAGGCACCACTGATGCTTTCACCTTCAGGCTTCTCCAGCTCTTCCTTGAGCCCCTGGTATTTCTCTAGTTTCTTGTGTTCCTTTTTCCTGACATTGCCATCGCTCAGTATTGCAGTGTCCACCACCACGGCTTTGTTCTCTCGCTTATCCAGAACCACGATGTCTGGTTGGTTCATCACCATTCTGTCAGTCTGTATCTGGAAGTCCCACAGGATCTTGGCTCATTCTCCACCACCTTTGGAGGCGTTGCCCACCTTGATCCTGGGGTTTCCAGCCCGTACTCTGCACAGATGTTTCTGTACACTATGCCCACTACTTGGTTATGTCGCTCCATGTACAGTTTCCCTGCCTCTTTATCTGAATAATATTGACAAATACTTTTATTTAACAGTTAGAGCTGTATTCTTTGTTTCTATGGCAAAATAATAGAAATATATACAGAGCTTAACAAATGTATTAGACAGCACCCAGTATAAAGTGTGTGTCACTGCGGCCATAATTGAACAGTATTTCTGTTTATGTTTCTAGAATGGTTAATCCACCAGTATATGCAAGATATTTGTATCGAAACCAGGTCTTTAATGCCCAAACAGAACTAGTGTTGCTATCTAGACATTTTCAAATTTAATGTTTTCCAAAAATGACACCAAAGTCTCATCCAAAGCCTCTGGGAACAGCTGAAACTATTTGGAATTCAAGAACAAGAGAGACTTTGCAAAATGACACAAAAACAAAGCAGAAAGAATAACAGCTGTTATTTATGCCAAAGGGTCACACGAAATATTCACATTTTTGGTTATTATTCGTCAGAAGGACGTTTTATTGCAACTGGTCATTTTCTTAACAAATTATAATGAAAGCGTTAATCTGAAGCACGTTTTTGAACTAGACTATGAAGTGATTTTTTTTTTTTCATCCAATTTCTTAAGCCCTGTATGTCTGTCCTTGTATTCACCACGTGTTTTTATTTTTCTCATTAAAACTAAATAAGTGTTGCCATATTTTTGTTATTTTGCACATATTTACAGAGTATATGCTTCACCATTCAAAACATATTTTCTGTTATTCGCCATGACAACGGTCTTCAGTGTTATTCTGAAACCAAAAACTTCATAATACAACTCATGTCAATATTTTTATTTTATTTTATTTTATTTATTTTCTCTAAAATGCATTGTAACTTTCTTGGTGGAGGGTCCGCCACCTGCTTGTGTCGTGGAGATTTTTGTGCTCTGCCTGCAATGTTCCACAGTACAGCATTAAAAGTAACCGCAGAGACAAGCAGGTGGCGCAAGCAGTTCAAGTTATAGGTCAGCTCTGTGGAGAGGAGAGCCTGTTTGTTCATGTATTAGTGAGCCATGTCAAATAATCTTTTAAGCGTAAAGCTGCATTGTGTAACTTTTCTGGTGGAATGTCCATCAAACGCTTCTCTCCATGGAGATGTTATTGCGTTGTCTGGAATGTTTCACAGTATGGCATTAAACCTTTCTACTGTATCATCAGGCCAAACCAGACCAAGTTACAGATCAGATCTGTGGACTGGCGACCCCGCTCACAGTCAGAACGTTGTTTTTGTAGGTGTTTCTGAGCTGTAAATCCACCTGTAATTGTATAAATCTAAAGTAGAGAATGTAAATGTCACACTGCGGAACATTCCAGGCAGAGCAGAGCAGAGCAGTGACATCTCCATAGCAACAAGCATGTGATGTTTAAACGTCCATGTTCTCGTCCGTGTTCTTTGCAGTCCACAGATGAAGCGTGGATGTTTACGTTCAGACCCGGCGCTCTTCCTCTTAATTACCCAGAAGTCATTTCACTCGCGCATAAAACACTTCAGTGACATTTAAAGAGGCGTCGGAGGAAATGCTACAGTTATTAACCCGATTTAAACATGTGTGTGTGCCGTGTGCAGAGGGAGGAGGCCACGCGGTCACGGCAGCTTTTAGTGCAGATAATCACCAGGAAATTATAGGAAAAGTTTATATCAAACATCTGTCACATTCAGATAGTTTTATAGACACGGGCTGGAGATACGGGTTTGAAATGCCGAGACAAAGGTCTGGGCTAGTCCTGTTGGGTCTGTTTAAAGAGGGGGCATCTGACTTCTGTGGGGTATTAAAGAGGGGGTATCTGACAGAGGGGGCATCTGACTTCTGTGGGGAATTAAAGAGGGGGTAACTGACTTCTCTGGGGTATTAAAGAGGGGGCATCTGACTTCTGTGGGGTATTAAAGAGGGGGCATCTGACTTCTGTGGGGTATTAAAGAGGGGGCATCTGACTTCTGTGGGGTATTAAAGAGGGGGTATCTGACAGAGGGGGCATCTGACTTCTGTGGGGTATTAAAGAGGGGGTATCTGACTTCTGTGGGGTATTAAAGAGGTGTCATTGTGTGTCAGTGTGTGTCAGTGTGCGTCAGTGTGTGTCAGTGTGCGTCAGTGTGTGTCAGTGTGTCAGTGTGTGTCAGTGTGTTGTCAGTGTGTGTCAATGTGCGTCAGTGTGTGTCAGTGTGTGTCATTGTGTGTCAGTGTGTCAGTGGGTGTCCGTGTGTGTCAGTGTGCATCAGTGTGTGTCAGTGTGTGTCAGTGTGTGTCAGTGTGCGTCAGTGTGTCAGTGTGTGTCAGTGTGCGTCAGTGTGTGTCAGTGTGCGTCAGTGTGCGTCAGTGTGCATCAGTGTCCGTCAGTGTGTGTCAGTGCGTGTCAGTGTGTGTCAGTGTGTGTCAGTGTGTGTCAGTGCGTGTCAGTGTGTGTCAGTGTGTGTCAGTGTGCGTCAGTGTTTGTCAGTGTGTGTCAGTGTGTGTCAGTGCGTGTCAGTGTTTGTCAGTGCCTGTTAGTACGTGTCAGTGTGTGTCAGTGTGTGTCAGTGTTTGTCAGTGTGTGTCAGTGTGCGTCAGTGTGCGTCAGTGTTTGTCAGTGTGTGTCAGTGCGTGTCAGTGTGTGTCAGTGTGTGTCAGTACGTGTCAGTGTGTGTCAGTGTGTGTCAGTGCGTGTCACTATGTGTCAGTGTGTGTCAGTGTGTGTCAGTGTGTGTCAGTACGTGTCAGTGTGTGTCAGTGTGTGTCAGTGTGTGTCAGTGTGTGTCAGTGTGTGTCAGTGCGTGTCACTATGTGTCAGTGTGTGTCAGTGTGTGTCAGTGTGTGTCAGTACGTGTCAGTGTGTGTCAGTGTGTGTCAGTACGTGTCAGTGTATGTCAGTGTGTGTCAGTGTCTGTCAGTGTGCTGTTAACAGGACAGATCTTTCTCAATATTCCAGCCGTTGTTTTATCCATATGCAGGTTGATGGAGGGAGGAAAGCAGAGAGCGAGGAAAGGAGAGAACGGGGGAAATAGGGAGAGGAGAGAGGGAAGAGACAGGGAGAAGGAGGAGAACAGGGGAGAGAGAGGGAAGAGAGGAGGAAAGGAGAGATGGAAATGGTAGAGGAGAGAGGGAGAGAGAAAAAGAGGAGAGAGGGAGAGAAAGAAATGGGAGAGGAGAGAGGGAGGAGAGAAGGAGAGAGAAAGGTGAGAGGAGGAGTGAAGGAGAGAGAGGAAGGGGAGAGGAGAGAGGGAGCAGAGAAGAGAAACAAAAGGGAGAGGAGAGAAAGATGAACGAAGCAGAGAGGGCTAGAGAGTGACGGGAGGAGAGAGAGTAAGAGGAGAGGAGCAAGGAGGAAGAGAAGAAGAGTGGAAGAAGAGGAAAGGGAGGAGGGGAGGAGAGAGGGAGGAGAGGTGAAGATGGTCTTTGCTCATGGCTGTTCCCGTCACATATTACACCTGCTTTAATATTACGTCACATTATTCACTCCACATTATTCAGGGGCTTCACTTCTTATTCGATGCAACATTTTGACGACTTTTTCCTCTTTCATTTCAAAACCAAGATTTTGTTTTAAATTATTCCTCACTATGGCAACCGTCCTAATTTGATTTGTATTATAGCTTTTATCTGGACTCTCAAAGCCGCTCTACATTATTCATTCTCTCCACACTCGGGGATGGTAAAATACTACTGTAGCCACAAGTGTCTTGCCTGAGGACACAAGAACAGTTCCCCTTGTATTCCAGAAAGAAGGAAGAAAAGAGAGGAGAGGAAAGGAGGATGACAAACAAACAAATGGAGGAGAGAAAGTGAAAAGTGGACATAGAAACGGCAGTGTCGAGAGGAAAGACACAAGACTGATTTACATTCTGCCCTCCGCCTTTTCCCACTCCTCCTCCACTCCATCTCTCCTCATCACTTCATATTTACATCTCTCCTCATCTGTCCTCTCCTCTCGATCCTTCCTCTCCATCTTTCCACTTCAACCCCCCCCTTCTGTCCACATTCTCTCCCCTTTCAGTCTCTCCTTTCTCTCCTTCTCCCCTCTTCTATCCTCATTTCTCCTCTCTCCTCCTCTCCTCTCTCCTCCTCTCCTCTCATGTCCATCTCTCTTGCTGGTTCCCAGTGCAGCTCTTGACGGGGGAATGAGCAGAATACCAACATGTGAGCGTGTGCACAAGACGCACTTCATACATGTGCACTGTAAAAAAATCCCCTCACACGTGGAGATCAGGATCAGTTTTTCATGCGGACTGACGACAACTGCATCCCATTTGTGTTACCGCTCCACACAAGCCGACCACGACACTTTAAGTCATCTGATGTTGCTGCCTCCTCAAAAACAGACCTGGACTTCATATTCCAGTCATCTTTTATCTACATCGTCAAAGCTCAACGTGCTCAAATGAACAGCTACATTTCCCCTAGTTCAGCAGTGATCAGCAATTCCAGGGCTGAAATCATCCAAATGATTCATGTGAAGGTGTATGGGATTTAAAAACACAGTGGAGCACTTCCTGTATTATCACATGACATCACAACGTGGAACAGAATGTTTTCTGTTTGAGAAAAGAACTCAGCCTAAATCTGCCGGGTTTGTGTGAATGTGTGAATGAAACAAAACACAGGTCCAGGTGTGTTTGTGATGAGGAAACAGTGTCAGCTCTTTAAAGTCAAAGTGAAGGGTGATGCACACGTGCTGCTGCACACAGTGTGTTAAAGGTCATATGTGGAACATCAAGAATATCATTTTGTGCATGCTCACATATATTTGTTAGATTTATATATTTATATCTTTATAACTTTATAACTGCTGACAATAACATCATTTAATAACATATTTAGATCTCCATGTTGCCTTTTACTGTTCTGAAAATATTGTTTGAATATATTGAGTTTCATTTTTGTTTTTGACCCTCTGAGTCTCGCCTCCCTCTGCACTAAGAGCCCCCACAACACAATCAGCATGCATCCCACTAATGAACAGTCTTGTGTATGTATGTATGTATGTATGCACATGTATATATTTTATACACTGTATATGTATGTATATGCACATGTATATATATATTTATACACTGTATATGTATGTATATGCACATGTATATATTTTATACACTGTATATGTATGTATATGCACATGTATATATGTATACACTGTATATGTATGTATATGCACATGTATATATTTTATACAGTGTATATGTATGTATATGCACATGTATATATTTTATACAGTGTATATGTATGTATATGCACATGTATATATTTTATACAGTGTATATGTATGTATATGCACATGTATATATATTTATACACTGTATATGTATGTATATGCACATGTATATATTTTATACAGTGTATATGTATGTATATGCACATGTATATATTTTATACAGTGTATATGTATGTATATGCACATGTATATATTTATATTTATACACTGTATATGTATGTATATGCACATGTATATATATTTATACACTGTATATGTATGTATATGCACATGTATATATTTTATACACTGTATATGTATGTATATGCACATGTATATATATTTATACACTGTATATGTATGTATATGCACATGTATATATTTTATACAGTGTATATGTATGTATATGCACATGTATATATTTTATACAGTGTATATGTATGTATATGCACATGTATATATTTTATACAGTGTATATGTATGTATATATGCACGAGGCGCACTTGTCATTCAAAAACATTTGCATTCACACTCACGGCTCCCTGCTGCAGATAATCGCTCCAACACGCCACACGCTAACAACACGCTATATAAACATGCTAACACACACACACACACACACACACACACACACAAACACACACATGTACCGCGCTTTATCACATGTAAATTCCTCCTTCAGTCTCTACAAAGGCATTTAAGTGCTCCAATACAGCTATTCTGAGGAACACAAGCTGCACATTTAAACATATATTTACTGAAGTACAGATGTGCATTGTGTAAAATGATTTGTTTCCTCTGGTCTTATGAATAATAGACACGTCTCTGGGGATCTGTTGGCTGCACACAAATACGTTTTTACAGTAGATTGCATTATTAATCGTGGGCTTCTGGTTTGGCTCTTCGTTGTAAAAGAATCGCTCTTAAGCTCAGTGTTTGGAGCCTGGAGGGTTAGCCATGGTTAGCTAGCTCGCTTCACTCCTCAGTGCAATCGCTTTTAAACGTGTCACAAGTTCAGAGGCTCATTTGCATATCGGAGTTGAGCATTTGCATCGAAACTATTTTAATATGCGCCTCTTTGAACTTTGAAGCTGCAGTTCCAATGCGTGTGTGTAAAAGTTTAACTCATTTGGTTTTTATTATTTATTCTACTTCCAAAGTCATGGGAAAAAAAATACCTTTGCTTGAAATACGTTTTTCTGTATTTAGTGCAAAACTATCACATATGTAGATTATTATTTTGAATTGTGATCCTTTTTCTGAGTAACATGTGTCTTGCCCCAATTCATTTTATATTTTATAAACAGCTCTTGGGGTCACATTAAGTCTGTGTACTGTCTGCATTTAATTATAAAGCCTTTCATTTCCTGAGAGTTTCTTATACTCCATCCCTCCTTTTTCTTCCGCTGGCCCTGTGTTCCTTGACCAGGACAAAAACCACACTACTCTTCCTGAGTCCAAGGTTTGGACTGTCAGTCGGATTCTCCTGCAGTCCCCTGGCATAGACCGGGGAGGCTGAGGAGTGTGATTCCCCTGGAGAACACACCCTCCAGTCCCCGTCTTAAACAGAGGGACCCCCGCCCCGGTCTGCCAGTCCAGAGGCTCTGTCCCCGACGCCAGGCGACGCTGCAGAGACGTGTCAGCCAAGACCCACAACATCCAGAGACTTAAGATACTTAAGAGAGATCCGGGCAGTCGGTACCTTCAGCTGCCTCAGGAATCCCACAAGCCAACAAGACTGATAGAACTTCTTGTTTTCGTCTGGCGGCTTCCTTTATAAATTGACAATGGAGGTGGAGAACATGTTCCGCTTTGTGACATGTCTGTGAAAAGTGCTATATAAATGAGCACTTACTTAGTCAATGTCCCCAGTCTCCCCTGAGATCTGGGAGAAGCTCTCCTGGAAGGTGAGCTGAAGGTCCCCTTGACAGAGGGCTCCACCAGATGTTCTCAGCAGACTCTCACAGAACTTGGACACCCGAGTGTCCGAGATACGTGGCCAAAGGACAGATGACACGAGGATGAAGTCATTCAGTCCATAGGCCAACACAACAGTGAGAGACCTGTCCTCCACCTGCAGGGACACCACCCTCTCCTTCACTAGAGTGAACTCAACAGGTGGAGCTGAGCTGTGGGGCTATGAGTCCACACCAGCTCCCCTTCTCTCCCTCAGTGCCAGAGAAATGAAGGCCCCAATGCAGGCTTTTCTCTGTGGAGTTTGCATGTTCTACCTGGGTCAGTTTTCCACCTTGACCTAAAACATGCACAATAATCAGCTGCATGACCAGGACACAAGCTCAGATCTGTTCTGCTCCTGACAGGTGAAACCTAGACACACTGAAGGATATTTTGCAGCTGATGTCCTCAACATTCCCTGGGGGTGTGAGGCTAACTGTAGGCACTGCTCTGTCTGAAGCTCTGTTACTCAAGTTAAACTTTAATCTGATCTTTGTTTTAACACAATCTGACCAGAAAGAGCTAAAATTACAACAGGTGAGCTGATTTGTACTGTTAAAGTCCATTTTTTTCAGTCAATCTCATATTTCTTGTTGAAAATCAAACCCCCAACGGGCCCAATGCTCTTGCTGAAAATGTGCTCTTTAAATTCATTTTGTATTTTTCTTTCTTGAGTTTTCAGATAATCTTTTTTGACAGTGTTTGCATTGTGTCCCCATGGTAACTGCTGAACATTCCACCATAGATGTACATGCAAAAGCCCCCTGGTGTGTTGTCACTGCAAAGCACCAACAGGAACTTTAAAGTGTGTACGTCTGTAACATAACTTCACTTTTCTTGGGTTGGATTCAGTTTATTGACAGTTTCTTGAAGCCAATTAAAGTTGTGATTTTTGGAGCTTCTAATTGTCACAGGAAAAGTACAAAGTTATGCAGCGGCTGGATTCTATATGCAAAGGTCCAATTAAAGACGCTTTAATGAAAACTGTTATCTGAAGCACAGATTTCACACAAACTCAAATACAGAGGTAGAGGCGCGAGGTGAGAGCTTTATGGTATAGATCTTAATATACGCCAATTTACACCTCCTTTTATAGAGTTTCGAAAAGTTCTGCAAATACGTGTTCCATTGTTCATTTATTTCAGGAAATATACGAATACTATTTTAATATCTGCTGTTAAAACTGTCTTAAAGTTAAAGCACTGTGCAACTTTTCTGGTGTTATGTCCTCCTGGGATTGTAAAAGCATCGAAAATCAGGTACTTAAAACGAGTGTTGCTCCAATACCATTGTTTTAATTTTTTTGATCCGATCCGATACTTGGCCTTGTACTCTCCGATACAGATACCAGACCGATATCACATAGTGTGAAGAAGTCGACGAAAGGCCACCTCACACTACACTA
>CM060654.1:41454298-41466798 GCA_030686955.1 Odontamblyopus rebecca | reverse complement strand
CCAGAGACAGACCAGGAAAGATCTCAGACAAAACCCCCGAAAAAAGTCCTGGAAAGATCTCAAAAGAGTCTGAGGAGCGAAACTAAACGAGAGGGTCTGGACCAAAGTCAGGACTAAACCTTTCTCTGGGTAGTTTGGGCATTTGTCTTTTGTTTTCCGCCCTCTGTAAAGGTAAAGATGAATGTTTTTGGAATTCATATTTGTTCGTATTCGGGTTTGGCAGCGACAAGGTTGGTTATCTCTTGTTTTCCCAACACAACAAATCCAAAAGAGCCCAGAGAGTCCAAGGACACAGGAGAGGTTTTTGAGAGTTTTTCGCTGCAGAAAGAGAGTTTAAGGACAGGGGGCGCTCTGTTTACTGTGAATGTTGCCTTATCTGCCTGCCTTATTTATTTATTCAGTTTGGATGGGCTCTCGAAACACATCATCTCATTTTCACAAGGGTCCTTGACTGTTTCACGGTTTGATTTTCTAACTTTGTGTTGGTTAAATCCACAGTTTTTTAAAGTCCTGTGAGGCTCCTGCTGGTGGATAATTCAGGATGACTCACACATGAATCCATAAACATGAGGCCTGGAACGATGTCCAAGGCTCACGATACGATATGAACCTCATGGTACAGTATTTATTGTGATATCGTGGGCGAGCAGTGTGACATTAAACAGCACTACTATACATGTACTAAATTACAACATGGAGAAAAAACTGACATTCTGACTGTGGGCAGGGGCACCTCTCCACAGATCTGACTTGTAACTTCTGGTTTGATTTGCATGCAGATAGAAAGGTTTAATGCCACACCGTGAAAGATTCCAGAAAAGGTAAGAACATCTCCATTGACGGAAGTGTTCACAGTCGGGCTGTAACGATATCTTCACGGCATGAACCTCATGGTGCAATATTTATCGCAATATCATGGAAAAGCTCACGATATTACGATATTCTACAAAATACCAAAACTGACCCTAAAATGCTTTGCACCAGTCATTTGGTACAACATTTACTGTCATTAGGGATGGAACGAAATCCAAATCTCACAGGACAATATTCACGAGACTCACTCACTGTGCATCTGCTCCTTTTTCCTCTAAAAATGCTTCACAGACTTAATCCAAAGAATGAAGATGTAAAAGTGCTTAGAACAGTTATTTCTTTATGTCGTCTGCACTGAAACGCAGCAAAGGATCATGGTCTATGTAGTTCCCTCTGTTTGTTTTTTTAGCTATTTCTGCATCAGAACTTTTCATTTAAGCAAAGAGACTTGAGATTCGATATATTGTGATGGTCCATGATATTATTGTGAGACCTTTGATGATACGATATCACCAGATTTCAGTTATTGTTACATCCCATAATAAACATACAACTGTGACAAAATATAATGATAAAAGAACAGTGTTAGAATCTAATACAGGGTTCTCTGACCTGCAGCTCTGAAGCTGCCAGTCGCTCTCCAGCCCCTTATAAGCAGCTCACTGAGGGATTTTGGAATTATGTGTATTGTGCTGAATAAGCAAAATTTCATTAATTAAATGCCGATTATTATACATTACATGGATCATTTTAGCCTGACTTTGTGTACTCATAAATGGAAAACGGATGGATACTGGTTTATGTTTTATAGGCATCCAACTGTACCTCATCATTGCAACAGTCTTCTCTATGGACTTCCCTCCACTGCTGCTGTTACCTCATCAAAAACATACCTGGAGTTGTACAAAACACAGAAGAAATGAGCTTCAGAGGATTTAAGTAGAAGTCTACAACAGACACTCCTCAAGGACAAGGCTCAAAAGGGAACATAGAGAAGATGACCAAGCTCGTAAAGTGAAATCACACTGTGAAGGACATATGTGTCAGAACATGTTGGCTTGTCGCATGAAACCGCTAAAGGACTTTTATTCTAATCCCAACAGAGTGCCTCGGACTTTTTGACTGCTTTCACTTTACTACAGTACATAGAGAAAAATCCCGTGCACCGTTTTACTTGCAAAATGACCTAGTAAATGTCCTAATAAATCTCACGTGTTGCAAGTAAGACAGTGTGCAGGATTTTTCTCTATGTTCTTGGGACGCTCCCTCTCCTCCAGTGCACCTCTTTCAAGAAACTGATGTCGCTCTGTACCTGGAGCTGTGTTTTGTTTGAGTAATCCTGGATTATATCGGACGTCTGTATCTCCTAAACTCAGAATTCTCTGTTCCTCCTTGTAATGTCAGTAAGTGGTAGTTCTAATGGTAACTGTTATTTGTAGCTTAAAGGTGCACTGTGTAATACTGGTGTAACGATAACGTAAATCTGGCGATATCGTATCGTCAAAGGTCTCACAATAATATCGTGGGCCATCACAATATATCGAATCCCAAGTCTCTTTGCTTAAATGAACAGTTCTGATGCAGAAATAGCTAAAAAAAAAAACAGAGGAAACTACATAGACCATGATCCTTTGCTCCGTTTCAGTGCAGAAACATGAAGAAATAACTGTTCTAAGCACTTTTACATCTTCATTCTTTGGATTAAATCTGTGAAGCATTTTTAGAGGAAAAAGGAGCAGATTCACAGTTTTGTGCCTCCACAAAATATTGCAATAAATCTGGTGCAGTGAGATGTTTATGGTGAAAATCTGGTCCAGAGAGATTTGGATTTCGTTCCATCCATAATGACAGTAAATGTTGCACCAAATGACTGGTCAAAGCATTTTAGAGTCAGTCTGTTATTCTGCAGCGTAATATCGTGAGCTTTCCCACGATATCGCAATAAATATTGTACCGGGAGGGACTGTGACGATATCGTATCGTGAAACTTGGATAACGTTACACCTCTATTCCATGGAAATAGAAAGTTAAAGCCATACTTCGGAACATTCTTCATGGAGATAAATACAGTGTTCTCACTCTTTTTCATAAAATTTCAAAACTTTTCTATGATTTTTTTCATGACCTAAATTGAATTTTCCATGACTTTGCGGCACCTACATGTGTAGAAGTGAGCAGACTTTTACGGCTAAATATGAAATGTGAACCCTTTCCACTCACCTTATGGTATTATAGTTTTATTTGAAACGCATTTACTGTTGTTGCTTTTAAACAAAAGACCTTATTGTGTCCGTCCTGCTGGAGCGGCTGCACAGACCTTCAAAAATAATCAGCACAGCCTCAGGAGAACGCAACAGAACGCTGGAGTTGTGTGAAAGAGACACGAAAATTCCAGGACTTTTCCAAAACATTCATTGAATTTACAAAATTCCATGACATTTCCAGACCTGGAAAATGACATTTTCAATTTCCATGACTTTTCCAGGAGTTCCATGACCGTGGGACCCCTTCAGATACATTTTATGCTGTACTAGTAAGGAGGGTTTTTCTGTGCAGTAAACGCATGCCTTATTAGGGCGACCAGACGTCCCTCTTTCCCCAGGACAGTCCCAGTTTTGAGCCCTCTGTCTCCTGTCCCAGCAGATTTATCCAAAACCAGCGATTTGTCCCAGTTTTATCCAGTTTTTTTGACCAATTTTTGACCAATTTTATACCTGCCAACAGTAAAGAGAGGCATTGATTGTGATTAGCATAGGTAAAATGCAGAAAAGCTGCTTAAAAATGATGGAAACATAAAGAAAATGTGACTATACTTACACATTTTCCTTACTTATGCACTTGATTCACAATTTTATTATTATCAACCTCCACAAACCAGGATGCCCCAGTTTTTATATTGAAATTCTGATCACCCTATTCATTATTCAAGTTTGTTTTATGTCAAAAGGTTCCATACTGTGGTTTTAAAATGTAGCCACTGATGTTATCTGTGTAGTGCTGAAGAGCCACATTAGTGAGCTCTTATCCTGCAGCTGCCTAATTGCACTTTCCCTTTGTCTGGGTTAATACTAAAGCTGCATGTCTGTTGCTCTGTCGCCACAGCAGAGACTCTTCACTGCTCCACGATCAGACCAGACAGATCTATCGTTCATTTAAAATGCAAATACATTTCCCATATATTATTCAAACAAGATTCACTTTCCACACTGCAAAAAAAATCATATCTAGGTGAGTTAGAATGACTCAAATTAAGAACATTTGACTTTATTTGAGTCGATTCAACTTGACAAATAAAATGATCTGCCAGTGGAATAAGTGCAAAGAGTTGTTTGATGGATGTATTTTCATATTTTAACTACAAAAGGCCTTGTTCCACTGGCAGATCATTTTACTCGCCAAGTGAAATGGACTCAAATCACGATCAAACTTTCTTCATTCAAGTCATCTGGACTTGGTTAGATTTTAGTTTTTTGCAGTGCAGACTACACTGCAGAAAAGCTTGGACAAAATATAAGATCGAAACACTTAAATCTATTAGAAAATTTCTTAAAAGTGGTGAAATTATCTGTCCGTGCAGCAAGATCATTTTACTTGACAAGCTCTCTTAAAATAAACGACCTCTAGATGAGAATGAAGTGTCTCTGTGAGTGTTCATGGGCTGGAGATAAGTTTATGGATGCAAAGATTGAGATAAAGACACTTAAAACTGTGACGCGTCTTTGAGGACATGTGTCTGTGTAAAGTGCTATAGCTGTTGTAAGGCGACCTTGGGTGTCCAGAAAGGCCTGATAATAAATTCAAAGATGCTAAATTCCACATAGAGTCAGTCTGACATGAGAGTAGTTTGTATTTGTCTGTGTCAAGCAAATCTGTATCACTGAACAAGTGCTGCAGGGGAAAATTCTGGTAAATGGATTGTAAGCTTCTTTTAAACATGTATTGCCTGCATTTTTTCAGTTTTTCTGTCCAGTTGAGTCATGGAAGAAATATATGTGACAATTTTTTAAGATGATACAACCAATTCAGAACTATTAAGTAGATCATAAACCTGAGAACAAGATGAAGAACCTGATAAAAGTTTTCAAATCTTGGTCAGATCAGAGAAATTTGCAGTGCACATTTGAAACTTGGAGCTTTCATGTTTGACAGACTGAAATCTGAACTTTTAACTCCTTCAAGACTCATATACATTTGAGAACATGTTTGTAGAGGTCTGAACTACAGGGTCAGCAGCTTTTACACAGAATAACACCCCATGGAGACGTAGGGAGGGCATCTGACACACAGGGACATTTAGTTCTCAAAGCCTCTGTTCGATGGCCTCTGTAATGACAGTGTTTCTCTAATTGCGACTATTGAAGTTGCGATTGTGCTGCGCTCGGGTTTAATGGCAGTGAAGTTGTGGCACCACCTGCTCCGTCCTGACACGAGTCTTGAGAGGCAGAGGTTTTGTGTCGTCCTTGAACTCACTCCTCTTTTGTTTTGTGGAGCTTTTGTTTGAGACTTTTTTTTTCTCGCAACTTGGGCAAATAATGAGAGACAAAGCTCAGAGCAGCACCTGCCTGCAACTTTTGTGTAGGCTAATCAGACACAGTAAGAACGCCCCGCCCCCTCAGGAGCTAACAAGCTAAAGCTAAGGCTAAGGCTAAACTCAACCCCCTCATGAGCTAACAGGCTAATGCTAAGTCTAAACTCAACCCTCAGGTGAGCATTTATTTGGATTTGGGCCGGACAGCCCAGCCTTCTGTCCTCACCTCTGTTATGCATCCTCATTTTTGACATTTTCTCCCCATTTCGGACCCTCGGCTGCCAGTGTTGCATCATCACAAATCCCTGCCCATATTGCGCCTGCGATGCTGCGATACTAATGTTTGAAACGGTTTGAAACTGTTTGGTGTTGAACAAAAGCAAATGAGAGGTAGAATCCTTCAAACATGCTTGGTGCTCAGAGAGTGCTGTGTTCACACTGATGTGAGGATGTGAGGAGCTGAGGTAAAGGTTAGAGCGACACACAGACACAGAACGCAACAAGGAGAATGCTGCAGTGCTGCACACTCTTCTTTAACATCTTTGTCTTTGCCCCCCCTTCCCGGTTCCGGTCACCCGACTCCACTTCCTCATGAGCTAAAGCTTTACTTCTGGGAGATTCAATTACTGTTACCTAGAAACCATGAGTAGGGTGACCAGACGTTCCTATTTTCCTGGGACAGTTCCAGTTTTGAGCCCTGTGTCCCCTGTCCCTGCACATTTTATCTAAAACCACTGATTGACAATTGTCATTGTCATTGTCACACAATGAACATGTGACTATACTGACACGTTAGTGTGAATGGGCCAAGTGCAGAACAGTTTTCCTTCATTCGCACTCATTTCACTACTTTATTATTACCAACCACCTCAAACCAAGGGAGTCCCAGTTTTTGATTTTGAAAATCTTTTTGCCCAAACCATGTGGTTGACTGGGCCAAAACTTCCTCCACACACAAAAACATGCTGGGTTAAAAATAACCCAACCTGTGTAAAATCACAACCCAGTGCTGGGTCACTACTGCATTTTAACATTTGAAGCTGTTTTACATGAGTGAAATGCGTTTAAAGACCACCTCAGTGCTCATATAACAGAGGAGCACTCACTCATTCATTACATTGGGTTTTATGACCACCCTAATTCACTATTTCACCTGTTTAAACTTAAGGATTAGAAAAGGGGGTGGGGCAAATAAGCGTTTACTTCTCCCCACTCCTTTTCAGAATTATATATATACATATACATATACAAAAGGGTGAGTTGTACAGTTGTAGGGAGTATTAACTGTGACATAAGGTGAGTTGTACAGTTGTAGGGAGTATTATCTGTTCCATGAGGGTGAGTTGTACAGTTGTAGGGAGTATTATCTGTTCCATAAGGGTGAGTTGTACAGTTGTAGGGAGTATTATCTGTTACATAAGGTGAGTTGTACAGTTGTAGGGAGTATTATCTGTTCCATAAGGGTGAGTTGTACAGTTGTAGGGAGTATTATCTGTTACATAAGGTGAGTTGTACAGTTGTAGGGAGTATTATCTGTTACATAAGAGTGAGTCGTACAGTTGTAGGGAGTATTATCTGTGACATAAGGTGAGTTGTACAGTTGTAGGGAGTATTATCTGTTACATAAGTGAGTTGTACAGTTGTAGGGAGTATTATCTGTGACATAAGGTGAGTTGTACAGTTGTAGGGAGTATTATATGTTACATAAGGGTGAGTCGTACAGTTGTAGGGAGTATTATCTGTGACATAAGGTGAGTCATACAGTTGTAGGGAGTATTATCTGTTACATAAGTGAGTTGTACAGTTGTAGGGAGTATTATCTGTTACATAAGGTGAGTTGTACAGTTGTAGGGAGTATTATCTGTTCCATAAGGGTGAGTTGTACAGTTGTAGGGAGTATTATCTGTGACATAAGTGAGTTGTACAGTTGTAGGGAGTATTATCTGTTACATAAGGTGAGTCGTACAGTTGTAGGGAGTATTATCTGTTACATAAGGTGAGTCGTACAGTTGTAGGGAGTATTATCTGTGACATAAGGTGAGTCGTACAGTTGTAGGGAGTATTATCTGTTACATAAGGTGAGTTGTACAGTTGTAGGGAGTATTATCTGTTACATAAGAGTGAGTCGTACAGTTGTAGGGAGTATTATCTGTGACATAAGGTGAGTTGTACAGTTGTAGGGAGTATTATCTGTTACATAAGGGTGAGTGGTGCATGGGGTGCTCCCCAGTGGCACTTACTGAGGCCTGCCTGAAAAGTTGTCAGTAATCCATGAGACAATGGAGGAGCTGACACTCATCCTGAGCAGCTTCTCACTCATCAGAATGGGCTGGCTTGTGTTATAGGTGCTGTGGAAATCCAAAAACAATATCCTCACAGAGCCCTTAACACCATCCAGGTGTGAGTGAACCCACTGCAGAAGATAAATGGTCACATCATCAACACCAATATGGGCCTGGTAGGAAAACTAGAGATTCTAGGGATGGTGCCACCTCCCATAGTCTTCTTGCCCTTGCCTGAGCTGGACCTTCAGTGGTCATTGTTCCCTCTTCACCTCGTTCTTGTCTCTTCTTCTTGAGCAGATCCTTCAGCTGGCTGGTGATCCAGGGCTTGTTGGGGTAACAGTGGACAGTCCATGTAGGGATGGCTGTATCTTCACAGAAGTTCATGTAATCCGTTACACAGTCCGTCATGTTGTTAATGTTCTCCCCTCAGGGCTGGCAGAGCACCTCCCAGTCTTAAAGCAGTCCTGAATGGCATGGGGGGCTTCATGACTCCACTTCCTTACAATCCTAGTGGTCACAGGCTACCTCCAGTGAACAGGACAGAAGTAAATTCCTTTAGTAAATATATGGACAGGTCCGCTCCTTCACAGTGATAAGGCCAGGATTACACCACCTCTAGTTCACCAGAACAGCAATCCCACCGCCCTTCGTCTTACTGCTAAGGAGAGTGTCTCTGTCTGCCCACACAGTCTTAAAGTCTGGTACAGATGCACTGTTGTCCAGGGAGTTTGTATGAAGCCACTTCTCCATGAAACACATGATGCTGCTGACCTCTGGGTCTGAACAAGTGCACACTTTGTCCATCTTATTTCCCAGTGACTGTGCGGTCCTGCTCAGGACTGACGGTACCGCAGGCTTGAATATCCTTCTCCGCTGTTTCACTTTCACTCCAGCGCGACATCCTCTGTGTGTCCACCTCCGTCGTTCCACAGGAATGTCAGGCATAGCTCCAAACAGCACTGGGAACTTGGAGAGTGACAGAAGGTGTTCTCTGGAATACACAACAGGCCACACAACCAAGAACAAAAAGAAGTAAAATAAAGTAAAATCATAAAGTGCAAAGAAGATTACCTAAAAAGTTACAGGTTTTCAGGGAATTTCAGGTGCTACAGTGACCCTGGTGCCACTTCTCAGGTGCTCAGGTGCATGAAGGACACTGAGCAGCACATCAGGAATTCAGCTGTTGATGTTCATTGAAATGGTCCATTTTGTAGTTTGTACTTTTATGACTTGTAGTGAGAGATGTTTGAGCAGCTGGTTTATCTCAGAGCTTCAGTCTGAAGGAGGTTCCACTGTGAGAACAGAGAGAAACGGTCATGTTTACACCTCAGATATACGGGTCACACTTCTTTTATATGGACCTCATATAAAATATAATGTCATACAATATAACATTTAACACTTACAATTTGATTCAGCTGAAGCTGTAGGGCTGAGACTCTGACACTGTCTGCTCCACCGTGAGGCAAGAACAGAAAGAGGTCAGATATACACAGCTCAAATCTGTCTTGTAACAAATGAAGCTCAAGAAACATGAAATCAAACCCAAATTTAGTGGATTATGGACATTCAGATCGATAAGAAAAACACTGTAGTAGCAGTTATTAACAGTTAAAGATGAGCTACTGAGTTGTGTCATGTGTCGTGTAAATGCTTCGCATGCAGAAGTTTATTTAGTAACGTCAAAATTAACTGGCACAAAATGATTCAGCTGTGTAAAGTTTCAGATCAAATGTTTCTCTGAAACAGGAGATGCAGTGCGTCATGGCCGTTGCTGACAACTGAAGAGTCTGTTTGACCCAGTTTGCTGGTTATTTTAGACAGTTTGACCCAGAACTGATCAAGTTACTGGTCAGATCTATGCAGAGGTGACCTCACTCACAGTAAGAATGCCTTTTTCAGTGCCTGTTTTGGACCAGTAAAAACACTTGTAATTACACAAAGGCCGAAGTTGAAGCTTCCAAAAGAAGCAAAACAAACAGACGGATGAACTTCAGCCTTTAGGACAATCACAGACTGGTTAGTTTGGGAAAATCCTGCAGAGTGTTTGATTTCCTCATTTGGACCCGTCAGATTCAAGTGTGAGTCTGAACTTCAGTGAGAGCGTCACACACTGACACAGGTGTTCATCTATTCACAACTCTTCAGATCATCACTGATCATCCCCGTCACAGCGCCCCCTCCCTGTAACCTCCCCCTTTAGCCCTTCCCTTTAGCCCTCCCCCTTTACCCCTCCCCTTTACCCCTCCCCTTTAGTCCTCCCCCTTTATCTCTCCCCTTTAGCTCTCCCCTTGACCCCTCCCCTTTAGCCCTCCCCTTTAGCCCTCCCCTTTAGCCCTCCCCTTTAGCCCTCCCCTTTAGCCCTCCCCCTTTACCCCACCCCTTTACCCCTCCCCTTTACCCCTCCCCTTTACCCCTCCCCTTTAGCCCTCCCCTTTAGCCCTCCTCTTGTTCCTCTTGGTCTGTTTGTTGTCTAAATGGAGAGTAAAATGGTCCACTTTGCTGCAGCTGCTCTAATCATGTGTGAGGAAAGAGGGAGGAAGGAAGGAGGGAGCATTAACTCCACCGGAGAGAGAGGAGGGAGAGAGGGCGAGAGACGCTGAGAAGAGCAGAGAATAGGAGGAGAGAGAGAGGAAAATTGGGGGGAGGAGATAAAGGAAGGAGGAAAGGGGGTGAGAGAGAGGGAGGAGAGGTTCCAGCTTGTGTCAGAGGAGACACTGAAGAGGGAGAGAGAAGAGAGGGAGGACAGAAAGAGTGGAGGAACAGTAGAGGGGGAGAGATAGAGAGAGGGAGAGAGAGGAGGAGCAGAGGTCTCGTCTGAGAGAGAAACGTGCGTTAGGAGAAAATAACAGGGTTGAGTCCATTAAAGCAAACACAGATCAGTTTCTCTCTCTTCTCATCTGCCCCTCTGCTTTTCATTTCTGCCCCTCACTTTCTCTGTATCCCTTTCTCTCTCTTTCTCTCTCATCTTCTCTCTTTTCTCTTGCTTTCTAACTCTCCCCTCTCTCCCATTTTTTGTCTCTCTCTATCTTCCATCTCCTCTCTCTCTCTCTCTCTCTCTCTCTCTCTCTCTCTCTCTCTCTCTGGCACACACACACATCCTTTTCTCTCTCTTTTTTTCCTTTTCCGTCAGAGCCTTCTGTTTAATCTGGAGCGTGTCCAGGAAACACAGAGCAACAGCGGCAATGAAGAACAGAAGGTCCAGAGAGAGGGAGGGAGGGAGGGAGGGAGAGGGGAGAGGGAGAGAGAGAGAGAGAGAGAGGGAGGGAGGGAGAGAGGAGAGAGATCACGAGAGGGGAGAGAGAGAGATTGACAGAGGTAGAAAGATTGAGAAAGGGGGGTAGAGTAGAGAGAGACTGAGAGAGGGAAAGAGAGGAGAGAGAGATTGAGAGACGGAAAGAGAGGAGAGAGAGATTGAGAGACGGAAAGAGAGAGAGAGATTGAGAGACAGAAAGAGAGGAGAGAGAGATTGAGAAACGGAAAGAGAGGAGAGAGAGATTGAGAGAAAGAGGGAGAGGAGAGAGAGATTGAGAGAGGGAAAGAGAGGAGAGAGATTGAGAGAGGAGAGAGAACTTGAGAGAGGGAAAGAGAGAGAGTGAGAGAGGGAAAGAGAGATTGAGAGAGGGAAAGAGAGGGATTGAGAGGAGAGAGAGATTGAAAGACGGAGGGAGAGGAGAGAGAGATTGAGAGAGGGAGGGAGAGGAGAGAGAGATTGAGAGAGGGAAAGAGAGAGATTGAGAGAGGGAGAGGAGAGAGAGATTGAGAGAGGGAAAGAGAGGAGAAAGGGAAAGAGAGGAGAGAGAGAGATTGAGAGAGGGAGGGAGAGGAGAGAGAGAATGAGAGAGGGACGGAGAGGAGAGAGAGATAGAGAGAGGGAAGGAGAGGAGAGAGAGATTGAGAGAGGGAAAGAGAGGAGAGAGATTGAGAGAGGAGAGAGAACTTGAGAGAGGGAAAGAGAGAGATTGAGAGAGGGAGGGAGAGGAGAGAGAGATTGAAAGACGGAGGGAGAGGAGAGAGAGATTGAGAGAGGGAGGGAGAGGAGAGAGAGATTGAGAGAGGGAAAGAGAGAGATTGAGAGAGGGAGGGAAAGGAGAGAGAGATTGAGAGACGGAGGGAGAGGAGAGAGAGATTGAGAGAAAGAGGGAGAGGAGAGAGAGATTGAGAGAGGGAAAGAGAGGAGAGAGATTGAGAGAGGAGAGAGAACTTGAGAGAGGGAAAGAGAGAGATTGAGAGGGGGAAAGAGAGAGATTGAGAGAGGGAAAGAGAGGAGAGAGAGATTGAAAGAGGGAAAGAGAGGAGAGAGAGATTGAGAGAGGGAGGGAGAGGAGAGAGAGATTGAGAGAGGGAAAGAGAGAGATTGAGAGAGGGAGAGGAGAGAGAGATTGAGAGAGGGAAAGAGAGGAGAAAGGGAAAGAGAGGAGAGAGAGAGATTGAGAGAGGGAGGGAGAGGAGAGAGAGACTGAGAGAGGAAGGGAGAGGAGAGAGAGATTGAGAGAGGGAGGGAGAGGAGAGAGAGATTGAAAGAGGGAAAGAGAGGAGAGAGATTGAGAGAGGAGAGAGAATTTGAGAGAGGGAAAGAGAGAGATTGAGAGAGGGAGGGAGAGGAGAGAGAGATTGAGAGACGGAGGGAGAGGAGAGAGAGATTGAGAGAGGGAGGGAGAGGAGAGAGAGATTGAGAGAGGGAAAGAGAGGAGAAAGATTGAGAGAGGAGAGAGAGCTTGAGAGATGGAAAGAGAGAGATTGAGAGAGGGAGGGAGAGGAGAGAGAGATTGAGAGAGGGAAAGAGAGGAGAAAGATTGAGAGAGGAGAGAGAGCTTGAGAGATGGAAAGAGAGAGATTGAGAGAGGGAGGGAGAGGAGAGAGAGATTGAGAGA
>CM060654.1:41436798-41449298 GCA_030686955.1 Odontamblyopus rebecca | reverse complement strand
ACTGACTGTGTTCCTAGCAGCTTCAAACGTATTATTTTCTGTACAGATAGTGTGCGGTGATGTCGCGCTGGGGGTGTTCTACATGTACTGTATGTCTATGATGGAAGGTTCAACTGTTACCATGGTGATATAATGCAGACAATTAGCAAAAACTGCCAAACATGTTTCAATATCATCGAAAAACTCAAGAAAAGATACTAAAGGGATTTAAGCAGCACTTTTTTCAAGCGCTTGTGATGAATCCAAGTCCATTCAGAGTTTTCTTTAGTGTTCTTCTCTCATGTCAGGTGGTAATGTGCTCCACTCTGTTTTTAAACTCCGCACACCTTCACTAGAATCATTCAGATACTTTCGGCCCTGGAGTTGTCCATCTCTGCTGAACAAAGCATGAAAAGAGCTGCAAAACGGTCACTTTATCGCTCTTTTTGGGAGAATGTTGCAAAAACTCTCTCTCAAATATTGCAAAAACCAATACCACACCAGAAATATTTTTTACGGATTGATACCTCCAATTTATATTTAACATTTATGGAAAGATGCATATTCTTAGCGGGTCTAAGCACAGCAAAGCGCCTTGCAGCTGCAGGTGGAAAGATGGATTTTGGACTTCATGGATATTCAGTAGTGCAGTGGGCTTCAGCAATCCATAAAACCGCACTCAAAACCATACAGATGTGGGAGGACCTAACAGTAACTTTAAAATCTCTTCTAACAAGATAAAGTGCAAATATACATTTTGTATTATTATTATTTATTCTTTGTTTTAATAATGATTATGATGATGACGATGATGATAGTAATAGCAGCAATAATAATCTTACTGTTGTTATCACTGCTGGTGCTGTTTTCGTTACTGTTACTACTGTTGCCATTAATGTACATGTGTATGTGAGTATATGTGTACGCATGTGTGTGTATGTATTTTTTTGGCTGTATTTTTTGATGAATATACCTCGTGTCAGGGGGTACAGGTCCTGGGGTGAGGTGGCTCTCGGGCAGGGTGGGGTAGTGGGTGACGAGGGCAAAATGTAACTGATATTTTGTACACATGTGCACTTATTCATTCACTTATTCATTGTTTGGATCCCTTTTACCCATGAATACAAAAAAATCTAATAAAATATTGATCACACACAAAAAAATGACAGACATCACAAGGTGGAACAGAGCATTTTGAGATTTGGAGATGTAGACAGACTAAAAATAAAGGATTACTCAAGCGTGTGAATGACACAAAACACAGCTCCAGGTCTGTTTTTGAAGGGGAAGCAACATTATAACATGACGGCCTAAAGCTCCAAGAGTCAGTTTTGAATATAGGAGCTTTAAAACTTTAGACTTTTATTGTCCTCAAGGGGAAATTGGTTTTCACGCACACAGAGCTTGTTTGACATATACAGCAACAGTACAGCACAACCAACACACACACACATTACAATAGGCATTACGGCACACTCTGTGGGGATCAGGCTCCTGCCAAAGAGAGCCCTTCTGCACCTGAGCCCCCAAACAATTCAAACATCACATCACATCACAAAGGTCCTGAAAATGGCACCTCTAACTGCACAACGTCTAGTGACTAAAAGCTAAGAAATAAAATGCAGAATTGGTTCATTGAAGACTGTAACTTCTGTCAGACCATCACTGCTCTTGACTTACATGAACAGAAATCAGACGTGTGTTCCGAGTGCCTTTGATCTCACACACATACATGTTTTTTTGCAGTGCGCAGAGATAAAGATGACATCGCTGAAGCGTGTTGCCATGGAAACCATACATCACATACCCACAGGCTCTTGACTCACTCTGACCTCCTCCAGAGACACTGTAAAAAAGCACATCCACGTGAGTAACACCGCTCAGTTGTCTTATTTTTGCTGTGTTAAACGCATCCAGAGCATCCTAACGATTCTCCACGATGAGTTTAGCAGCACTTTTCACAACTCTCAGAGACCACAGCAGAGTTGTGCCGTCAGCAACAACAGCAACAGGCTCTGTCCAAAACCGGAAGACGTTTGGAAACAAATGACTTCCTTTGGGTTCTGTTGGCAACAGTTACTCTGACAAAATCTGGGAAAACTGAGAAAATGACCTTCTTCCTCTAGATGTCATTGTATTCTTTCTCTTTTTTTCCTTTTATAAATAGCTTATTCATTTGTGTGTTCGAATTTGTCTAATTTAATTTTTAAAAAGCTGTGATCAGAGTCCCGTCCCCCATGGAAAGCTTTGGCAGGGTGAAGACGCTGCTGCTGAATCCACGGTCACAAGCCCAATGTCATCGGTGTGTTCCCAGATGGTACACACTGGTACGTGGTACGCGTGAACAGTGTCTACTTGCATGCTAATGCACACTTCCTGATTATTGTACAATAAAACCCTTTATAATGAGATGCAGGCTGTGCACAGTGGACTTTTATTTTCACCTCAAGAGCTGCTTATACAGTATAACTGTACTGGGGCAACATACGTTTTCCTCAGAAACATAAGGAAATAACAGGTACAGGCCTTTAAAGATGCACTGTGTAACTTTTCTAGTGGAGGCTTCGCCATGTGTTTGTCCATGGAGATGCTGGTGCCCTAAAATATTCCACAGTATGGCATAAAACTTTTCTATCTCTATGCACACTTCACAAAAGCTTGGCCAAAATGTAAAATTTAAACACTTAAATCTATCAGAAAATGATCCAAAAGTAGTGAAATGATCGGTCCTGCAGCGAGATCATTACTGGACAAGTTCTCTTAAACGACCTCTAGACTAGAATGAAGCAGTCTCAGAAATCGTAAGTAGATGATAAATCTGAAAACAAGATGAATCACCTGATAGAAGTTTTAAAATCTTGGCCTGATCAGAGACATTTGCAGAAAAGCCATTAAGGCTACGTTTACACTGACACGACTCATCATATGACTGTATTAGAAATGATCTGCATCCAGACACGACTGCCTGAAACGCTAGTCACATGACCAGGCTGCTGTCACGTCGTCACGACATCACAACACCACGTGGGCGGTAGAAACATGGAAGTGGAGCGCCCTGTCTGAAGTTGTAGTTCTATGGAAGTTCCAGCAGCGATTGGAGAAGATGGAAGTTTGAAAACGACTTTTCGTGGATTGGCGGTTTTTCATATTTATCTCAGGTTTGTTTAAACTGTTTTCCACGATAGCGTCGCATGCCTGATGTCATGAACCCAGCGGATCAGGAAGAGGCACACACGGCTCTGGATCAGATCCGTACTGAGACAAATACGCTGGAGCTGGCGGCAGCAAATTGTTCCCTCTCTGTAGCCGTTTTCAATCGGATTAATGTGGACAAACACTCCATCTGCAACGAAAACCACTTGAATATGTACTAGTGTGGATGAGGCCTAACTCCACTAGGCCAAAGTACAGATCAGATCTGTGGAGAGGCGACCCTGCTCATTGTGTGAATGCAACATTTTTAACACATAAAATTAATGGAATAAATGCAGGATAAGTTTAATGCCATATTGTGTAACATCTCCATGGAGACAAGTGGGTGGTGGACCCTCCCCTAGAAGAGTTACAAATGCATGTGTTTTGTGTTTTCTTGGCTATTTTTATGGCCATTTCTGCCAGTCAAGTGAACTCAGCACTCCCCTTTTTAAGAACAAGTCTAAAGCGCTGACAGAGAAGTTTGGAATGAATCTTCCTTTCCAGACCAGTCTGAGTATTCACACTAATTCAGTGTAGATGAGTAAAAGTAGGCAGTTTACTTCTAGGCGCAGAGATCACGTCCTTTTCAGACCTGCAGGTGTAGTTTTTGCAGTGCGCCCAGCCCCTCCCCCCTCCTCTCCTCATTTGCATACAGATGTCCCTCTCTGAAGTGGTCTGTGTTCTATCAGAGCCGGTCAGAGAAGCCCCTCCCCCTCCCCCTCCCCGTGCCCGTCATTCTAAAGTCCCATTGACAAACAGGGCCAGAGCTAAAGACACAAAGGAGGTGAACGTGCAGGAGGGGCTGGCTTCTTCTGCTCACATGTTCACCAGCGTTTGGACAAGATCCTACAAAATAGTTTGGACCCACCCTCTCATTCAGTGTTTTTCAAAATTCACTTTTTTTTATGACTTTCTATGTTTTATATAGACGTAGAAGACATCAAATATATGAAGTAGGATCTATGGAAGCAAAAGGTGGTACATTGAAGATCTGAATGTAAATGTATATAATGAATATTTTGTTGAGTTGTTTACCTTTTTTACTACAGAATTCCACATATCTCACTTCATATATTGTGTTCATAATTGTCTCTTCAAAGTTCTTTTTACACCTCACGGTTCTTGTCGACTCTCGATCTGACGCCCTGTTTAGTCTCAGATGGAGTTTATCACCAAAAAGTACCAGAGGAATAAGTAACACAACAAGTTACTTTCCATAGAGGGTAACTAAGTAAAGTAAGGGATTACTTTTAAAAGAAATAACGAGGAACCAACAAACACGACTTTTTCAAAAAGATCTGCACTGCCTGTTACATTACTGAAAAAAAAAATCTTCACAAATACATCTGGACAGTTTTTGTTTCGTTGTAAATTCAAGCTCTATTCAGCCTTATTGAAACTTTGCAGTGACATCACGTTAGGGCAGTTCTACATGTATTTCTATGGTGGAATGTTCAGTAGTTACCATGGTGACTCAATGCACACATGTAAAAAAAAAAAAAAAAGTTTTAAGATCATTCAAAAACTCAAGAAAAGAAATACACACTGGATTTCTGTTCATGATCGTGTTTAGGAGTCTGACTCACTGAAAAACTGGTGGCTAATGCCAGCTAGCTTGTGACTGTACTTTTAACAGCACAGACCAGCTCTACCTCCACCTGTAGTTCCAGTTAAGTTGGCTATTTCAGGTCAGGCAGTGTCAAAATGAAGGTCAGATTGAAGCCTAACAAGGACAGCATTTAGCAAACACACTTATATCACAATGTTCGAAATGTGCACATGTGGAGCACCAGAGGAGACTTGCACTTTTGTGTTCAGGAGGGTTCATCATGAAGCTCATGAGAGAAGGACCAGGGTTTGCAGATAGATCCATAGATCTTCATAAATGTGCAGTCTTCTGTAATATTGAAGCTATAGAAGAAGAAAATCAGGGAATGAGAGGCTCCGGACTTTTCACTGGTCATGTCCATGTCAATACTTAATATAGAGGTCTGCACAAGTAAAGGAGTACAGCCTGTAGGGGGCAGTCTCACTAGGGACACATGTTAAACCACAGAAGTGAGCTTAGAGAGCGTGATGTCACTCACAGCATTCCGCTCCAGTCAAATGAAGCTCATGAGGCCGGCATTTATAAGGGTGACCACAGTCCAGGGTGGGAAGAATGATGTGGTGACGGCTTTTGGACGTCTGAGTTGGCATTTTTTCCCATTTTGCTGTTGGACCTCTACAGAAATGTGTGTGTGTTTCCTGTTTCATTTGAGTTATGGAGAGTTTGGTCAAACTGTGATATCATCAATATGTTTTAGAACTCTCTAATTCCTGTCATTTTTGCTCTCCTCTTCTCCCCTTATTTTCTCTCTCTTCTGCCTCTTTCATCCTCCTCTCCTCCGCCTCTCCACCTACACTTGAGTTTCGGTGCTAAGCTGATTTCACAGCTCTTACAGCTCCACACTGTGCTTTGAGGGGGATTAACAGAGACTACACCCATGGCCTCTTTGTGGGTGCCAGGCTTTGGGTGCCAGAGGTTTGGATGTTGGGGTTTGGGTGCACAAGTGTGGGTGGGTGCCAGTTTCTCCTTTAAGAACCAAATGCCTGTAAGACCCAAAAGACACTGATCTGTGAATGTGAACAACTTCTCTCAAAGATGGGGAATTATGCAGGATGTATGTGCCGGGTTCTAAAGTTGTTCCTTCATCAAAAACATGACGAGGTTTTAGATGTTTGTTCTTGAGTAATCTAGCGATCTTGCCGGGCCTTATTCAAACCCTCCTCACAATCACTGTAGCTGTTAGATTCTGCCCTACAGGGTTAAACAGGAGCAGATCTGAGCCTCCTCCCTCTCTCCTCTCCTCCCTCTCTCCTCTCTCTCTCGTCTCCTCCCTCCCTCTCTCCTATCCTCCCTCTCTCCTATCCTCCCTCTCTCCTCCCTCTCTCTCCTCTCCTCTCCTCCCTCCCTCTCTCCTCTCCTTCCTCTCTCCTCTCTCTCTTCTCTCCTCCCTCTCTCCTCTCGCTCTCCTCTCCTCCCTCTCTCCTCCCTCTCTCCTATCCTCCCTCTCTCCTCTCCTCCCTCCCTCTCTCCTATCCTCCCTCTCTTCTCCCTCTCTCCTCTCTCTCTCCTCTCCTCCCTCCCTCTCTCCTCTCCTCCCTCTCTCCTCTCTCTCTCCTCTCCTCCCTCTCTCCTCTCGCTCTCCTCCCTCTCTCCTCTCTCTTCTATCCTCCCTCTCTCCTCTCCTCCCTCCCTCCCTCTCTCCTCTCCTCCCTTCCTCTCTCCTCTCCTCCCTCTCTCCTCTCTCTTCTCTCCTCCCTCTCTCCTCTCGCTCTCCTCTCCTCCCTCTCTCCTCTCCTCCCTCCCTCTCTCCTCTCCTCCCTCTCTCCTATCCTCCCTCTCTCCTCTCTCTCTCCTCACTACATAAAAGGATTTTCTATCATAGTTAAACTGACTTGAATTAAGCAGATTCATCTTAAAAGACCAATTTTAAGATTTTTTTTACTTAATAAGATGAGATTTTTTGACTTGTTTCAACATATTCCATCCTGATTTATCTTATCTCGATATTACAACTTATTCTGAGCACTTTTTATATGAACTCAGTCCAGGTTAAGCCTCTTTAACTTCCTTCTCAAACCAATAAGGGGAAAAATCTTGTCATAAATACTTGAAACTGGTGTTTTCTGCTTAGAACAAGATTCAGATTTCGTCTTGTTTTAAGAAAACTTCTTCCTGCACTGGCAGAAAATTTCACTTAAAATAGGACATTTTTACCTCAAAATTGTTTTTTTTTCTTATTTTTTTGATAGGCCTTTTTGCAGTGCTCCCTCTCTCCTCTTTCTCTCCTCCTCTCTCCTCGCTCCTCTCATCCCTCTCTCCTCTCATCCCTCTCTCCTCCCTCTCTCCTCTCTCCTCCATCTCTCCTTTCCTCTCTCCTCCCTCTCTCCTCCCCTCCCTCTCTCCTCCCCTCCCTCTCTCCTCCCTCTCCTCCCCTCCCTCTCTCCTCTCCTCCCTCTCTCCTCCCTCTCTCCTCTCCTCCCTCCCTCTCTCCTCCCCTCCCTCTCTCCTCTCCTCCCTCTCTCCTCCCCTCACCCTTTCCTCCCCTCCCTCTCTCCTCTCCTCCCTCTCTTCTCTCTCCTCCCTCTCTCCTCCCCTTCCTCTCTCCTCCCCTCCCTCTCTCCTCTCCTCCCTCTGGTGCACAGGTCGGAGTGGTAGCTCTGGGGTAGTACATGTTCTTTGGTGTATAATCCCTCTCAGCTCAGATGCTTAAAGCTCCTCTGTTTCTCTCTCAGAATCCTCACTTTGTTTTGGAGCCAAACCTTTTGTCACAGAGCAAAAATCATCTGCTCTGAATAAACTCTCTGCTCTTCTGGCTCCTCTGGCTCTTCTGGCTCCTCTGCTCTTCTGGCTCCTCTGCTCTTCTGGCTCCTCTGCTCTTCTAACTCCTCTGCTCTTCTGGCTCCTCTGCTCTTCTGGCTCCTTTGGCTCTTCTGGCTCCTCTGCTCTTCTGGCTCCTCTGGCTCTTCTGGCTCCTCTGCTCTTCTGGCTCCTTTGGCTCTTCTGGCTCCTCTGCTCTTCTAACTCCTCTGCTCTTCTGGCTCCTCTGCTCTTCTGGCTCCTTTGGCTCTTCTGGCTCCTCTGCTCTTCTGGCTCCTCTGGCTCTTCTGGCTCCTCTGCTCTTCTGGCTCCTCTGGCTCTTCTGGCGCCTCTGCTCTTCTGGCTCCTCTGCTCTTCTGGCTCCTCTGCTCTTCTGGCTCCTCTGGCTCTTCTAACTCCTCTGCTCTTCTGGCTCCTCTGCTCTTCTTCTGGCTCCTCTGCTCTTCTGGCTCCTCTGCTCTTCTGGCTCCTCTGGCTCTTCTGGCTCCTCTGCTCTTCTGGCTCCTCTGGCTCTTCTGGCTCCTCTGCTCTTCTGGCTCCTCTGCTCTTCTGGCTCCTCTTCTCTTCTGGCTCCTCTGCTCTTCTGGCTCCTCTGCTCTTCTGGCTCCTTTGGCTCTTCTGGCTCCTCTGGCTCTTCTGGCTCCTCTGCTCTTCTGGCTCCTCTGCTCTTCTGGCTCCTCTGCTCTTCTGGCTCCTCTGCTCTTCTGGCTCCTCTGCTCTTCTGGCTCCTCTGCTCTTCTGGCTCCTCTGCTCTTCTGGCTCCTCTGGCTCTTCTGGCTCCTCTGGCTCTTCTGGCTCCTCTGCTCTTCTGGCTCCTCTGCTCTTCTGGCTCCTTTGGCTCTTCTGGCTCCTCTGCTCTTCTGGCTCCTCTGCTCTTCTGGCTCCTCTGCTCTTCTGGCTCCTCTGCTCTTCTGGCTCCTTTGGCTCTTCTGGCTCCTTTGGCTCTTCTGGCTCCTCTGCTCTTCTGGGTCCTCTGCTCTTCTGGTTCTTCTTAAAATTTAAGTGTCGAACAAGTCAGAATTTTAATATTAATATTTAATGTGTCCTTTATCTGGCAAAATGCATTTTTTCAGTATTTTTACTGTGTGGCCATGAAAGTAACTGTAACGAGATCCAGCACTGCCCTGACCTCACCTCACCTTAAAATAACCCAAACTAATCCACCATAATAAGACACTACTTTTTTCTCACACTTTGAACCCTGCAGTTTATACAATGCAGTGAATATATGGACGGATTATTTGTTTATCCACACAGTGGAGTGCAGAAAGAGTGAGTCTGTGGTGTTAACACATTAACATGAAGGTGCAGCGTTCACCAGCGATGCTGTCACTCAAACACTTTATCACCCTGTGACAAAATAAGTTATGATGCTAAATGAACATTAGTGTGGAACACATCTTACCTGTATGTGTTAAATGAAGGAGGCTGTATAATGACGAGATGAAATGTCTCAAACTTCAGTAGCCGGACATCCACTCACACCTGATCCATTCACTTATCCCCACCCCCGACACAATCTGCTGAAATCCTATAAGACACTGACATACCAGGAAGGACTCTTTCTGCAGGAGACATGTGCAGTAGAGCACAGGGAGACAGGGGAGCAAGAGCGACACAGATTCACAGAGGAAGATGCTAGTTTGATCATGTTTTGAACAGTTATTTTGTGCTTCATGCACACACTCTCCTCATGGAAAACACACAAAGAAATGCAGATGCTGCAGCTTTTAAGTCAAAGGTCATTGATCTGGCTGTCAATGAGTCGAAGGTGAGATGTCGGCGATGGCAGCAGACGAACTGACTTGAAGCAAAAAGACGACAAGAGCTTCCAGAGGTAATAAAAGCAGATGGTCCAAACTTGAAAACCTTCTTGAAGACGTGGACACCTGAGGCTTATATTCATGTGCAATTTAAACATTTTGTTAAAATTTTGTTGATGTGTCTAAAATTCAGGTGCACTCAATAGTCTGGAAATTACGGTAATCCAACCTAGCCCAACCCAATCTAACCCAGTTTAACCCAAAATAACCCAACCCAACCCAACCTACTAGAACATAACCCAACACAACACAACCCAACCTAACCTACTAGAACATAACCCAACCCAACCTACTAGAACATAACCCAACACAACACAACCCAACCTAACCTACTAGAACATAACCCAACCCAACCTACCAGAACATAACCCAACACAACCTACTAGAACATAACCCAACACAACACAACCCAACCTAACCTACTAGAACATAACCCAACCTACCAGAACATAACCCAACCTAACCCAACCCAACCTACTAGAACATAACCCAACCCAACCCAACCTACCAGAACATAACCCAACCCAACCTAACACGGCTCCCCCTGATGTGCAGCTCTCTGAACTGTTCCGGATCTGACTGAAGGTGATCAGGGAACAGGGGGAATATCACGATGAATACTTGAATCTCATTGGCTGCAGTATCACGGCAGTGAAACAAACCCCAATAACTTCAGTCCAGTTCAATCCAGATGAGAGAAAAACATGTTTCCTCCACAGAAGCTCACAGCTCTGCCCTCTACACACTGACACCAAACCACGATGAAGCACTTCTGTCAGCATCGCTGTGTTTGTTTTAGTTTGAGTGCTTCACCTTTGGCTCCACCCACACCACAATGCTGCTCTGTGATTGGTCTGAACCACTGGTGACCTGGGCCCAATAGGTTAAGTTACATCAACTATAATACACAAATTAATAGGAAATGTATAAAAGGAAAAAAGAAAGAAGACAATGGCATCTAGATGAAGAAAACCATACAGAGTTACTTAGTTATTTGAATAGTTCCATGGTTATAACAGAGCGGATCTGTGAGAGCCCGTCCACAGCATGTTCTGGAGTACTCACAAGTACCACAGAATAAACCTGCACAACTGCGCAAACAGTCTGACTGAACCCGTGTGTTTGCAGAAGTCTAAATGCACTTTTCTAACACAGACAGTGCACTTGTGTTAGTCGTTATTGTGATTTAAAATGACCAGATTATAAGAACGACCGAAGGCTGTCAGACATTGTAACCAGAAGAGTCAAAAGCATAATTTGTCTTGTTTCATAAAACAAAGGTGATGAAAATGGTTTTGTCATTTGTGGACTTGGTGAAATGCCTTAAAGGGCCCGTCTGACCCAAATGTTCTTTTTGACCTCATTTCACATGTACTGTAAAAATATGATTACATGGTTTTTCATCACAGTGAACCTACAAAGAACTCTCACGTCCTTCAGGAACTGGAGGCGTTTAGTTTAGTAAAACCTCTGGACAGCTCCAGCTCAGCTCACTGCCACTTAACGTGTTAAAAACATGAAAAACACAACAAGTTCATTTGAAACATTTTAGTTCCTTTCCTTAAGCCAGGGATACACTGAGATTTTTCACTCGTGCGACTTTTTGGGAGTTTTGGCTTAACCGTGTGTCGTGCATTGTGTAGTAAACATGGGGTAACAAGAATCGATTCATACCTCAAGACGAGCTCCTGACCGGCAATCGCAGGTCGCAAGAATATCAAACCTGTTTGAAATCCAGTCGCCTCTCGTGAGGGTTTCACTGGTGAAGTCGTTTGTATAGTGTGAAAACTTGAATCATGAGCTCTGAACTTTAAACCCTGAGGTTTGGTCGTACAGTTTGAGCTGGGACTGAGTGAAACCATCAAAAATCATCCTAATTAGTTTAGAAACGCTTTTCATAAGAGTCCGGAGTTTGGCATGGTAACAGCACACTTCCTGATGATTGTAAACAAAACACTTTATGATTTGATGCGGACAGAACATAAAGCACCTTTATGAGGTCAGGAAGTGCTTCACAGATGTGCGCTTCCTTCCAGAGGCTGAGCTCCGGTTCAGATCAGAGACCTTTGTGCTCCAAATATCTGCACTTTTTTACAGTGCACTCCATTAGTTTAATTCCTCCCCTCCCCCAGCGTTCTTTTTCCTCTGAGCTTTCACTTTTTTGTGCTGGCTAACAAGAAGAGGAGGAGGAAGAGGGGGCAAAGACCGAGAGAGAGAAAGAGAGGGAGGTAGAGACCGAGAGGAAGGGATGGCAGAAGAGAGGGAGAGAGAGAGTGAAAAAGAAGAGGAAGGAGGAATAAAAAGTTACAGAAAGAGGTGACACAAACAGAGAAAGAGAGTAAAAGAGAGGAATAATATGTCAGGAAAAAAGAGAAAATGAGAATATAAAAGTTACAGAAAGAGAGTTAAGTTAGTAAAGATGGGGAGAACATTTAGTGAAAGAGGAGAGGGAGAGAGGAGGAGGGCTGACGTGATGGAGAGATGTCCGTATAGAGCGGTGTCGGGGTGATTGTGTGAATGACAGCTGCTCTCGAAGCTGGAGTCCAGACTTGTATTCTTCCAGCCGCCGCACAAAGACTCATTAACCCCTCCCCCTTTCCCCCGCCTCCTCCCCCTTTCACTCTCTCTCACCCCCTCGTTACCCCCCCCCCCCCCCCCCCACTCCCGTGGCCCCGCTCACCCCTCGCGCAGGCCCCGCCCCTAAGTGTGGCCCGCCTTTGTCATGGTAATGGGGGTTTTGTTGGAGAAGTGCTCCCTACGATGCCCCACTGCCGCTCAGGGTGAAGAGGGGGAGAGAGAAAGGAAAGAGGGGGAGACAAGGACAAAAACTAGTTCAAATGAGGTTCTGCATCCAGGTTTTCTGTTTCCAATAGTGGCAGATCTTCAGTGTTTCTTCATCCCTGACGTGAACCAGCACAGACTCAACATGGAGAGAAGCTTTGTGTGAATAAAAGTTCAGATTTTGTGAGAAGTTCTGTGTAAGGACATAACAACAACCGAAATCTGGCGATATCGTATCGTCAGAGGTCTCACAATAATATCATGGAGCATCACAATATATCGAATCCCAAGTCTCTTTGCTTAAATGAACAGTTCTGATGCAGAAATAGCTAAAAAAAAAAAAAAAACAGAGGGAA